>JANJYP010151065.1:0-12427 GCA_024605115.1 Rastrelliger brachysoma
GGGGGAGACGCGTTGACATGCCTGTTGCTCAGGCGTGCCGTTTTATTACAGCTGCTGTATTCAGCGCGGTCAACTGAAGATTTGCAACAAATGAGTGGGAAACGGGACAATTAACATCGATTTGATGAGGAGGAGAGGGTGGCTGTGGAGGTGGTGGTGGGGAGGAGTGATGTGTGTGAAAAAAGATAAACAGTGCGGGAACTTGACAGTGTTAGCTGTGGCTTGATGAATCAATGCGAGAAGCTCTGCTGCGCAATGGGAGAGAGGAAGCTCAAACTGTGCCACTAAGTCCGAGGATGAATTAAAAAAGCACTGTTAAAATTCTTAATCTGCACATTTCTATTCTAAAACCTCCAACAATATTTTCAAAATAAAACGTGAAAGAAGCGGTGCGTAACAGCGAATGGCACAAGATAACGAGAGAAGGAAAAAACGCGTTTAATTAAAAAAAAAAAAAAAAAAGGAGCAGAGACACCCAAAGTAGCCATGCACGTTTCACGGACTCTTACCTTTAGAAATCACCGATACCGTGCAATAAACAAGGAGCAGGAGGCCCATCGTGGAGAGGTAACGTCCTTTAGTCAGCGCACCCATAACCGCGGTGGAGCTGTCCACGCTGGTCCGCTATAGAGGTGACTGTGCTCCGGATCTCTGCTGCCTCCTCCTCTCGCTCTCTCCTCCTCTTCCTCCTCCGAGCTCCGGTCGCAGCAAGTTCCTCCTGTAAAAACCCCTGGAAGGGACAGTTTGTCGGTGTGATAGTGGTGGTGGTAAAAGAAGAAGAAGATGATGATGAAGGAGAAGAGGAGAGAGGAGTGGATGGCTCACGGGCTGCACTGTTGATCGAAAAGGAAGAAGCATCTTCACTTCACTTTTGCTGTGCGTGTGTGCGCAGCGGGGGGAGACGTGCGCTCCGAGTCTACCCCCCTGTTTTTTTCTTTTTTCTAAGGCTTCATCATCCCGGAGCCACCGAGAGCTAACCAATGGTAGAGAGAGAGGGAGGCGGAGAGGAGGAGAAAGAGGGGTAGGGTATACATGTAGGCTTAATCACTAAAACATCACCTCTAAACTGGAATGCAGCACACGCGTACGCACACACACCAAATCCAATTTGGGAATAATAACCCCAGAGTTATAGAAATAATAAATAAATAAATAAATAAATAAATAAATAAATAAATAAATAAATAAATAAATAAATAAATAAATAATATAAAACTGCTGATAACTGTCAAGAGCAGTGACACAGTACATGCAAGCCAGATACAGTAAATGATGGCACACTCTGGCTCAGGATCCTTCTAACTGCTAAGCATATTTCTTAAAAAAAAACAAAAAAAAAAACACAACAGCACACACACAAACACACACCACACAAAATAAAAAAAATGCTGGCATGCTTCTTTTTGTTATACAGTTATAATTAAAGAGTACACTATCTCATTTGGGGCCCGAGAATAAGTCTGGAAGACTATTACTGTCATAAAAAATCATAAGTATGTGGATAATTATTTAAAGACAAAAAAGACACACAACACATATTTGGAAAGATGCTCTACTTAAGCCATAAAGTTGTGATATCCTGTTATCCTCCCAGGACAAAAGGCATTGACTCACCAGTGAGGAATAACTTCTTCTAATAAGGCCTATTGACCATAACTTCCAGCTGTTGTCGTCCTGGGTCAAAATTGACCAGAAGACAAGACAAGGGTTAATGAAGCTACTGCAAACTTTCTGCTTTCATCACTAATCGATGAGGGCACCACATGTAATTTTTGGTTTATTGAGTCTGCACTGTTGAAGTGTCCTCCCCCCTATCCAGAATTATTTTAGCCGACCATTAAACTTTTGTCTTCGTGGGTCAAAATTGTCCCAGTCTGGCTTGACTGTTTATAATGAATGAGCTATACATTATCACCAAAATCTATGTTAGACCTATTACCACAGGTTTTACACTTATTTGATGGAAATTAAGATCAACAGGCCTCATTTAAGTGAAACCATACCTCATGTTTTCTTCTTCAGTCAGAGAACACCCAAGAACACATGAGGAGAGTTTACCAACTCCTAATGTGGCTGAATATACATTCCATCATCAATGACAATGAAGATTAGTAATGATGCACCATTCAGCTAATTTAAAGGAAACATTCATTATCTATTTTTTTTGTCTTTGTTGAAGTTGTTGGACATGACAAATTGATGGGCTCTTCAGGTCACCAAAAGTCAAACCATCTGAAGGAAGGTCTATGCACTCTTGCAGTGTGGGTTTAACACTGCTGATGCTTCCTGTTACACATTGAAGTCATCCCCCCACCCCCATCTGTCACCTGCTGTTTAATTTGTCTGCATTTATTACACATTTGAAAGTTGAATAATTACAACCGAGAGGGAGAGAGAGCAGTTTACGGCACTTTTCTCATGTGGCGAACGTGCAATTATAACACATATGTGCAGTTAGGAACAATTCCCTGGCAAGATGCGTGTGAGTGTATTTCTTTTTATGTCTTTGTTTCGTATTCATCGGAGGGAAAGCTGAATGTAGCTCCCTTTAAGGAAATAAATACATGGATGTGAGTCAATAAATACCGCATCCGGCATTCTGAAAGTCTTCTGTGCAGTGTTCTGTGATTCTAACTGCAAATAAACATGTTCGATAAACCAAAACTTTATTATCTTTGAGATTTAGTAACTCTGCTGTTGATATGTGGAGCATTTCTAACAAGTTTCTCTTCCATCTAGCAAAGCTCAGGGTGTTTCATCGAGAAGTTCTTGACCTGATTCCGTGTTGCACATATTCTGCATTCAATTATTCTTTTTTCAGGCTCTTGCCAGACACAGATGTGATGTTCTTTAATCAGCGTGACCAGCAGAATGGTTTTAAATATCAATTTATGGATATGCAGTAGCACACACACACACACTAAAAACTGAACAATGAGACACCTTCAGCTTATAGAAACTGGAGTTTTGAGATGTTTCCATGACAATAAGTATGTCTTGATCTCTACTCATTTATCAAAGACAACTTAAATTTATAGCAGCCATACTCAGACGACTGAATGCCAATGCTAAATGCTAAATTAATTAAAAAGCATAAACAGGGTTTCAAAAGGTTTTCCTGCAACTCAAGTGTTCTAAATGAGGTGTTTTGTTCTTCATACACATCAGACATCTTTGTAACATCAATTTAATTCTACAATTGTATCGGATACTAGTTACATCCTTGAACGAAAAAAAATCGACCAAAAGAATGAAGAAGAAAAGAAATCACATATTCAGAATGTCTTTGAGTGCGAAGGCCTGCATGTAGCCTTGGATTCATCTGTGGGCTGAATATTTTCTATGGTGTGTCAGAGGTGTCCTGAATGTTATTGTTCTTCATCAAAAGCGGCAACTGTCAATGTGGAAATTTTTTTGCGCTACCCTTCGCTTTGAGTACTCGGGTTTGCTTAAGTTATTTGTGGGGCTCTAATAAAAGATATTCAGACCCTCAAAAGTTTTTAAAGGGTGTTTGTTGTCTTTGCCTCCGTGAAAGGAAAATAATCATCAAAAGCGAATCACATCTAAAAGGAGATGCAAGTATATCAGAGGTTTGAAGGACAGGTTCACAATTATTCAAATGAACGTTGAAACATTTTTTTTTCTTGCTGTAATCATTCCTTCTGTTTCTACTGACCATTAAAACGATCCCTTCATAATGACCTTACAGTGTAAATGATGGAAGACTAAATCCACATTTCTAATATGAAACTTCAAGTTACTTTCACATCACTAGTTCACTCATTTGGTCCACACCAGGCAGCAAAATTGTTACTATGTAGCAGACTGCGGTGTGGTCCACGTTTATATCTGCAAAAACAAACCAGAAATGGTCTAATTGATGTTTCCTCATCAATATTTATTGTCATGTAAAAAATACCATAATTTACAGACTATAAGCTGCTACTTTTTTCCCATGCTTTAAACCCTGCAACCTATACAACGGTGCGGCTAATCTATGGATTTTTACAGGTTACGGTCCACCTTTTTTGAATTCTATGGGCTTTATGGCCGGTCCATGTCCCTCACCTTTAAGTGCGACCATTGATATCACCTCGTCAAGCGCACCAACGCGCCCTCAATCGTCCCAATGAATCAAATAAAGCTTTCTGTTTCATTACTGTCTTTTTAGAGCCAAAATCCATCTTTCTCTTCCTATAATTCCACCACAGCTAAACAGGGAAACACTAAGAGGGAATTTGATCCTAAAAAGATTGTACATGTGTCAGATATCCACTTGATATGACTAACTCAGAGTTAAATATTGTGTGACTTAGTAGAAGGGTTAGGGTTGGTAAGTATATTTTTTATAAGCATCCAAACGATTTTATTAGAACAAGTTATATTTGTATTACCTATTTATTCAAAATACTTAAATATGACACAAGGACGGCTTGCCCGCTGGAGTAGTGGTTAGAGCGTAGGCTATATGGAGCATTGCTCTTAAGCAGCAGACCCCAGTTCGAATCCTTGTCCTTTCCCCTTCTCTCTCTCTCTCTCGCATTTCCTGTCTACCAACTTTACAATAAAGGCATCTGTGCTAAAAAATCAAAAAACAAACCTAAAAAAATACATGATACAAGGACAAAGTAGCTACTCTTTACTCCCGTACAGTATCTTCCACATGGATCATCAGCTGATGATGATGCTGATTTTTTTCATGGCTTTAGTCCTTATTTTTTTATAATTACAACATGTACAATATGTAGCAATCTTGTGCATATTATGTGAACACTGAAGAGCCTTTTACAGGGTTCTCTCTTTTTTTTTTTTTTTTTTTTTTTTTACAATGAATCATCTGGAAATGTCAAAAGTCAGATGGCGACTGAGCTTTCAAACAAATCACCAGGTCCACCAGGCACCAGCTTAACTGTAATTATGAAATACATATTTAAATGGAAAACTATGTTTGTTATTGTGGTGTGTATGTGTGTGTGTATATATGAATTTCAAATGTTACTCTAACATAAATCACATTACAGAAATGTGTGATGTCTAATACTGCCTACAGTCCTTACACATGGCAGCAGTGTGTATGTATACCGTGATGGATTGCATTACCCAAGCTTTCTTCTATTTGGTAACATTTAGTTCCTGAATGCAGGTAAAATTTATATAGATTGTTTTGGTACTGTGGTAATGAATGTAAAGTGAAATTAGTTCCTAAATTAATCTTAGAAACCAGAGTCAGAGCCCCCCCTAGAGGTAAGTCACTCCACACCACAGTTTACATCTGGGGGCAAATTATATTTAAAAAAATAAAGAAATTATTCAAATAAAATGAAACATTATTTAAAATGTATTCAACAGGAGAGGACAACGCTTAAAGACAAATATGATTTTGTTACATGGTGGGTTAAAAAAATAAAAAATAAGAAAATCATGAAGCCAGAGGAAGGGGGTACTTAAATTTATGATTGGAAAAAATGACATAAAATTGAATATTCTCTTAGATTACAAATTCATATATTTGCCAGAAAAGAAGTCATTCTCTGAGATTTAAGTCACAAATTTTGAGAAAAAAGGGTTCAAATAGTTTGTTCCCTGATCAAATTATGCTTTGCAATCAGATATAACAATATCAATAGACTTAAGATTTTAGCCTAGAATCACCATAGTATCATACACATCCCAACTCTCATTCAGAAAAAAAACAACTTACTGATTTCATCGATGTGATAGTTTCAGTGCATCAATAACTGCAACACAATGGACAGATGCGAGGATATCACTTTTTATATATCTACGGGTAATTCAAACAGGATTTGTGCTCCAGTGGGACGCAATATGACAGATCATTAAATGAATTGATCCTCAAGGTGTGGAGCTTTAAAGAGCACACAGTCTTAGGCGCTTGGCAATACAGCACTAAGGGGCCTAATGCTCTTTGGCGCATGGATTCCTATGACAGATTGAAGCCATATGGTATAGTGAATTAATGGATGCATCGATGGTTTCAGTCATTTTGTTTGTACGGATGGAAGCTTACACGACAAACAACGACCTTAAGGTTGTATTCATGCTTGGTTGCGCGTCTGGAGAAGATTTGTGTGGACTGTGGCACTGAAAATGGACATGTCACCAACATCCAAATGTTTCTGAAGAGAAATAACACTAACCCTTTTCACGACAACAGGCAACATTTTATTTGTGAGCACAGTATGGGTATTAAAGGCACTGAATCCAGGTGGGAAATACTAAGAAAACTAAGCTTTCAGTTCTAGATGAACACGGTAAAAGCACCCCAACAGAATGGTCACCCTGGAGACTCTTTGAATAAAAGCCTAATCCTGTTCTGACTCCTCCACTTCGATCAAGTATCAATATAACATGAGAGTTAAAAGAACAATGTTAATGATATCATTCTTTCAAAGTCTGGTTTTACTGTCTACTCTTTCCTTTGAGAACAAAAGATTGAAAGAACAGAGGGAGGAAAGAAAGAACAAATGAAAGAAAGAATGAAAGAAAAATAAAGAAAGAACAAAAAGGAAAAAAGAACAAGAGAGGGAGGAAGGATAGAGAAAAGATGGAAAGAGGGTCAAGATTAGACCACTTGGCGGGCTGGTTGTGGGCCACAGGCCTCATGTTTGACACGCCTGGTCTAACCAGTCTGAGCCTATGGTCAATGTCAAGTGCAATGATGACGTACTTTGTGTCCTGAGCTAGAAGTGAAGCAGTAATACAACACCACATTTGACTACATACCATCTCAAGTGTAACAGCATTCGGCCTGGCGTGTATATTCTTACAGAAAGGAGTGGATGAAGCAGTGCAAACACCAAATACCCACAAGATCAGATCCGGGGCTAGGCCAAGATGTGCGTGGAGGTCATCTTCAGTCCTCATGTACACAGTCCCACAGGTATTACAGTGCTGAAGACAAGCTCAAAAACACTGGACCTTGAGGATGGCTGCGTGCAAGGACGAGCGCACATCCATGAGTCAGTTCCCTTGTGATGAGCTTGTTCTCACGCTCTGTGTACTACTAATGCAGGAGGAAAGGATGGGATGTTTTCAACACATGCTTTTCATGCTGCTGAACCGCAACACGAAAAAATTATTATCAATGCTTTTAAAGCCTACGCACCAGTTCAGTTTCACTATACTGTGTTGAGTCCTGATATAATCACAGAGAAAATATGTGAACCCTTACATGCATAATGGTCACAAGACATCTATTCAGAAACTGTTTTCTAGTATATTCCTGGATGTTGATGCATAGTTGCATGCTAGCCACCACAGCAGACATTAGTGAACTACCATTTCATTTACAGTAACTTTTTTTTTTGCTTGTAAATCAAGTTTTTATAATGTCATTTTCAGTTTGTATAATAAAATATTTTGAACACTATATGAGAAACAGTCTATACCCGGTAGAGGTCAAGCACAGCGCCTTGAGTAATGGAGTATGCTAAAAATGTGAATACATCTTATTTTATAGTTTTCATATATCATTATCGTCATTTTTTTGGTAAAATGTTTTTGTTTTGTTTTTTTTATTTAAAACTCAAATGCACTCCCCCCCCCCAAAAAAAAAAAAACCTCCTTTAAAAAATAAAAATAATTTAAAATTTTTAAATTTTTTTTATGCCTTAAGGCCATTTCCAGTCATAATCAATGTTTGTCTCAGTAATCAGGTCACCTGTGATTTGTTCATCTCATACCATCCATACTCCCAACTGCAGCGTGTGGACGTTTAGACTCAGTTTGTTCAAGAATCTATATTGTAAATATACGTACAGCCACCATATTTAAAAACTGTTCTGTGGTTGCATGTTTCATCCTTTAGACCTTCATTTTTGGAGAAAAAAAAATCAAACATTTTAAACAGATAATTCAAACCAAAAATCGAGCTCACGTCATGCACACTGACTGACAGTAATCCAGTAATCGAACTCGGTGTTTGCTCAATATGAATCTAAACGTCCACATGATGCAGTTAGCTGTGTGGATGGTATGAGATGAACTGATCATAGGTGATGTGATTTATGACACAAACATTGATTATGACTGGAGATGGCTTTTAAAAGAAATAAAAACACTGACTGAGATTAGAATGGATGCATGAAAGGGTTAACAATGGTCATGAATTCAGTATAGCAGAGGTATTATAAGAGATGTGATAAATCATAGGTATAATAGTCAGTGTTAAGAGAGTAGTTTATTATGTGTACTTTGGTTATTTCAATTACATTTTGTAGTAGTTGGTGATAGTTGCCTTTTCAGTGGTTAACCATCAAGTATCTCGTGTAGTTAATACAAATTACATATTTACTTCTAAATTTAGCCTTTTCCTCATTCCACCTCAACAAACACCCATTTGTATACCTGAGTGTTTTTTGTATGTTTGTTTTTTGCTTGCCTTGGTCACTAAATCAAACATACCCATACTTCAATGTCGGTTCAGTTATTGTACTCATTTTCTATAATGTAGTTTAGATGTAGTTGAAGTACTTCCCTATTCAAAATAGTTTTAAATGACCTTTTTTTGAAAGCATTGCAATAAAGTTTCTTAGAAAAATATATATTATGAAACACAGCTACTGTGGCATAAGTATTGCACATTCATTTATAATAGAATATACAGAATTTTCCTCAAGGATATGGGTAAAAAATATATAGGTGCAGTTACGCTGAGTGGTGCATTGTACTGTTATCCTCCTCAGCAACAGATATACAGTATACATATTTCAAACAGGTAGAGAAGGTTCTGCTGAACACTGCAAAGCTTCACAGTCATGTGTGTTTTCAGCATTAGACCAGGACAAATGTCTAAAACCATGTAGGACGCGATGGTGTGAAAAGTATCTTTAGTTTCATCAGTGTCTTTATCTTTAAAATACAACACTGAATAGGTATTTTAAACATTAAGAAGCATTATGGTGGGTGTATTTTGGTTAGAAAGTATGTTCCCAATGCAACCATCACAATAAAGTCTGTGAGTACATATGACTTCTTAAAAATAGATAGTGCTGTTGAGTTTTTTTAAATATATTTTTTGATATTTTGAGCACCGCAAAAGGAAGTCGATTGAATAAAACCGTATAAGGTTAACAGCAGACATCTCAAAACCTCGAAAAACCACACAAAAACTATCTGGATGGATACAAGCCATGGGCATGCCAAGGTTTTTGTATTTGGGATGAACTGCTCATTTGAACTCTTGAAAATGCTGTTTTGCAAAGAGAAAAACTTTTAACTGCTTCATAGAGCATAGGGAGTCTGAATGTTTCAAACAGAGAGTCCATATCTATGTTTTCATGCATTCATTCATACACATGACCCTAATTTTGTTCCATTAAAAAAAAAAAAAAGTCAATGTAGCAGACGGAGCAGAAAATCATGTAAACAACAATCTCTGACCAAAAGCTTTTTTCAATGAAAAAAAAAAAATAGCACTGTGAGATGAACGTCAATATTCAAGAAAACATAAAATAGCAAGACTCACATTCTAAGCCAGTAAAAATATGTAATTAAGTATCTTATTAACGACATGAGCAACATATTTTTATTAGCCATGAAAAAAAAACAATAATCTCAAACTGAGAAGAGATCATTTATGCCAAATTTAAAGTGTTGGCTCATTTCCATCTGCGATCCCTGGGCAAGAACACACAGAACATTCACCAGATACTAATATTATTTATTTACATGCAGCAATATGATTACAAATCTTAAAAAAAACACACACACACACACACACACACACACACGCAACAACAACATATAAATTCCAGCACATTCATCCAGGATAACTATCAAATTAAATTCTAATTCTGAATCGCAAACAGATTAATGCCGACATGACTGGTTGCTTAATATCTTTTTTTTTGCCTCATGTGGAAATAGAATCAAAGTGTGCAAGTTTGAAGCTCAGCTGGTAGCAGTTTCCAACGTTTGATGGCCGTAAATCACAGAGCTTCATTATGCTCGCGATGATTGTACTTCCGCCAATTACTCAGGTGTAATGCATTTGGTTTAACACTTGTGGCCATTCATTTTAATGACTGGATCAGCTGTGGCGGGACAATCAATTAGCCTCTACAGCGGCTGAGGCTGGCTGGGACGCCTTTTAATAAAGCGGACGCGCCTCAGTCAGTGTGCCGCACATTAACCCTTACGTACTGCTCAGGGACAGATTTAACCTGTTTCCATCTGTGAGCAGTAAAAACACACTCAACACTTTCTTATATATGTATAATGGTGTTATAGAGACTGTTTGACCCGTATTTCTTTACAAACATTATAAAAAAAGTCACTTTGTTGTCCTGTTTTATGTAACAAATACTACACTGCAAAAAGTGATTATCATGAAAGGGAAATTTACTTATTTTGGGGAAATTACTTTTTCTAGTTTTAAGTACTGATAAAAAAATCTCTTGTTAGTAGATGAAAATCAAGTTTGTTTTTAGAACGTATATCTTCCCTTTTTCTAGACAAGAATTTGCAGCTTATTTTGAATCAAATCATCTAGAAATGAGCTGAAATTTTGTGCAACATCTGAACAACCAGGTTGTCTCCTTATTTTAAAACATCTATTCTTGTTTTTAGAACAGTATTTTCTTGAATCAAGAATACAGTGAGCAATGTCAAACAAACATCTGACGTGTGACTATAGTGAAACAATGTTGAGCATTGAACCTGTTGCACATCATTCGTGGTTTGGTCTTGGGTTTGTATCAATTGATCGCTTTGCTGCAACATCTCTTGAGCGTCAATGGCAAGAATTTAAAGCTAACTCCAAGAATTCTTGCCAAGGAAAAAAAGTGCTTACCCCATTGGCAGATTTTTTTGTCTTGAAATGCATCATTTTAACCTCATCTTAGGGATTATTTTTATTTGTTTTGAGTGTCGCTTTTTTTTTTTTTCGCAGTGTCGTATGGTTGTGAATGTTTTTTTTTCTCCATAAACACACACAAAAAAAACATAGAACTAAAGACACACAGTTCTCTGAAAGCCTTGTTAAGAATCAAGTGTTTATAATAATTATGAGGAAACACTGTGAAGAGTCACAATAGGAACAGTAGGCAAGGGTTAAAGGTACACTGCTGGAGTTTTCTGATAAACACAAGTTACGCTTACGTTAACCTTGAGGTCCAACAAATGTGTGTGTGTTTTTTTTTTTTTTTTTTTTACATCCATTGTCGGATGCTTGCGAGCAACTTCTTCGCCTTTCTTTACCTTTGTTTCTTATAGAATTTCTTGTTATAGCCACGTCCTTGTACGCGATACGAACACAATGCGGGGCCAATCATAAAAACATTGTTCCATAACAAGAGTAGCGCTCAAAAACTTTTTTTAATAGAACACTGCCACTTAACCTTTATTGAAGGCGCAATATACTGAACTTCAACAGAAACATTGGAAGGCAGTTTTCTTATCTGTAATCCACATTAAAGTATACTCTATTATAATATTTAAATAGGATTTTATTGGCCCATAGAGAGACTTAAAACAAATGATGATATTATTTCTGCATCAGGATTAAAACTCAGTGCGTTACGATGACATAAGTGTACACACAGTCATAAAGAAGGGGCTGATGAGATATTTACAACCAGTTTCTTCTGTTAATATTGAATATTTACCTGCTTACTCTGCAGGCATCACAGTAGCACAGCCAAACTGAAAAGAGGCTAGGGATCCCTAAACCACAAACAATAAAAAAAAAAAATATATTAAGCTACAGTAAAATATAATTATACGAGCAATATCAGGATTCCCACCTGGTGAACTGCTGCTGGCATTATTAAAAACATCCACGTAATATGCAATATGAAACAGAGATAATAAGGCAAAATTTAATTTATCTGATAATTGATACACTGTTGGTAAAGTGCAAGATGATTCCCCGGGTGTGCGTGTGTGAGTCAATGGGCTGTTTCTGGAGCAGGTGGCGATGGTGGTGGTGGTGGAGGATGAGGACATGTGGCACCGTTAGAATGGATCCAAGAAGAGGCTCGAATATCTGACCTTCAATGGTGTAAAATCCCCCCCCCCCCCCTCCCTCCCGTTTATCTCTCACCAGTCTGATCAAACTCATACAAGAGTCTCTGATGCTTGCAAAACACTGGGTTCCGTTGCGACACACTGCTGTGGAAATGACATCTTACTGCACTGCATCTTATTCGGACCGGTGTTGCTGTGCCAACGCTAGATTCATTTGGCTGATCTTGCTTGCTGAGTGATGATACTACAGATACAAGAAGAGAGAAAACCAAATGCTCTATATGTATCCTCTGAAACACAGGATCTTACTATTTCATTTCTAAAAAAAAAAAAAAAAAAAAGGTCACTCTACACTCCACTCAGCCATGCAGGTTTTTCTATCATTTAAAAAAAATTGGTTTCATTCAGAACCAGAACCCTAAATTCCCTAGTCGTCCCC
>JANJYP010151105.1:0-13975 GCA_024605115.1 Rastrelliger brachysoma
TCCATTCATGTTGACTTTGAGTGTGCTATGAAAATCCTCTACTTTCATCCACTCTGAAGGACCCATGGGCAATGAACGCCCAGCATTATTCACAATACCCCAAAGTCCTAAAAAGGAAATTAAAGACAAAACAGAAAAAAAAAAGATATTCTATGACATATTGTAGTCCTCACTTCTGACATTTAATTAAGTGAGTCATCTCATATTTAATTAATCATTTCACCTTTTTCGCCAACTTCCTTCTTAGTCCACTCCATGGCTTTTTGGATGCTGTCCAGACTGGTGACATCTAGCAGGACAGTCTTCAAATGGGGTCCTGCTACTCTTTTCAGATCATCAGCTCCTTTTTCTGTGAGACAGCCAGCCAGCACGCGGAAACCTTTCCGATCAAGCTTCTTACAAAGCAAATTTCCAAACCCTGTGTCACAACCCGTCACAAAGACATACTTTGTAGTGATGTCCTCAATCTCCACGCTGTCTCTGTACAGCCACACAATAATCCACAACACCACAAAGGTAGCGGCAACATACAACCATGCATTTTCCCTGTAAGAGAGGAGAGCAGAGAAGTTTTGACAAGAATTTCAGAGGATATTCTAGATGTGTGAGCTGCAAGGTCAAAGGTTAGGCTACAACTGTCAAATTAATGCTCAGAATGTAGTGAAGCATTGATATTTCTTACCCTAAAAGGTCGTAGACAAACTGCATATCCATGCTGCTTCCAGGATTAGAAGATTTTTGGTCACCTGGAGGATTTAATGCTTGCTGAAAAAATATGTTGAACAAATGTTATCAGGTACTGACATGGCAAACTGCCAAATCCGATTTTAAGGAATGCAATAGAGAGTAAAAGTGCACTAAATTCAGAAATTCCCAAATGATTACTTAATATTGTAGGGCTTTATTTAAGTATGCAGCTGGTATATTGAACCTTTTTGATACACAATGAATTTCTTCATTGAGGTCATTACTGGACAAGGCATTTGTAATACATATCTGCTTCAGGCACATGAGAAATCTTTGGATAATACTCTTAGGGAAGAAAGAAAGGTATTTGTGAGGGACAGGGAGCCAAGGAGTGAGGGGTGCATTGTTTTGAAGCATAAATTTAATGCCCGTGACAGAGCTGCTTAAGCCGCTCATTGCTGAAAACCAATTAGTTTTCAAATCTCTTGGTAGGAAAAACATCAAAAACAACAAAAACAAAACAAAACGATGGACCTATGGTATCAAATTGAATGCAGGTAATTAGATGCAGTATCTGCACTGCTGCTATCATCAGAACATCAATTAAAACACATATTACTTTTAATTAGTCCAGTCTAATAAGTTAAGAAGATTCAATTTAGTTTTATAATATATATCTATACATCCTGAGTATACCTTAATTATTTGCATAAAATAATACCTCAATTATTTGCATAAATCAATATATTTTAATCAGATAAAACTAATGAAATAAAAACTATTAACTGTAAGCTTTTCAATATCACATTAATTCCTTGATTAAATTGTTGTTACTTGTGATTATATTAACAGTAGGAAATCAGTGGATAAATAATAACCTGAGCACACATGAAACAGAAAGTATTTTGTAATAAGTTAGTGGTGAGAGAAATTTCTATAAAAAACTACTATCCTACCTTTTCCTCTTTTAAAGAGGTGAGGGATCTCCACAAGTTATCCGTTTTCTTTCCTTTCCCTTTCTGGTTATTCCTCTGTCTTAACTCAGGGAGGCCAGTTGGAGAGAGGCTTTATCCCTGTGGTTTATCCCTTAAGACAAGTCCGCAATTGATAATCCCCAATCCGTAACAATTTGGTTTGCGAATGCGTGTGTGTGTGTGTCGAAAAAAAAAGTGGTGGGAATTACAAAACACAAAATTTTCTGTAGAATATGACTACATAACGTTTTTGAGATAAGAGTATGCCTCACAGTTCTCACAGTAAAGTACTTTCATATTACATCAGGTTCTTTCAAGAGATCTTTACATTTTGAGAACGTGACAGCTTTCAAGTTATATAAGCATGAATACTTTATGATTCCAGATTTAAGGGAACATTTCCCACATATTAACACCCCTTAAATATGTATATAATCTCAATGGTTCATTCAGTTCACTCAGCTGTTATATCATGTTTAAAGCTTAAAAAATCTTAACATTATACTATGCTATACTGTGTACTCTAGAGTGTGTCTGTCTATATTTGCGATGCATGTGTTGAAATTAATCAGGTTTTATTGCAGAGATGTAATATGTAAAGTGGCCATTGTGCTGAAGATCTGTGAAATACATCAATATATTATGTTAAAACCCTGATGCAACATGGAAACATAGTGTATTAAAATTACTTGTTTCAAGTTATTCATTTTTGCTAAACTGTTGTTTTAGATAAAAATATATTTCTACACAGACTCCAAGTGTGTAGCAAAACTCCCTTTTAAGTAAATACACGCACACTTCACTGCCTCGTGATATGCAAACTGAAGGATCAAGTTTGTTACCAGCTCGTTCTTGACACTGGTTTTCTATTCCAATAAGAGTGCTTTAAACTCCTATGCTATTACGTGAGTGATTAGCCACGTGCATTGTGACCTAACTTTCTTTCACGTCACACATTCCCTGAATTGTCCAATATTGCAAGGCAAATATTTATCCAGTTATTGTATTTAGCAGTTTAACAAGAGTTTAGTTACAAAATCCCAATTTTAAAACCTTGAACAACCAACATTATTCTGCCTTCCACTTTTATATCACCAATAATTAAGAGCCAAAAATGTATTCTTGACCCAGAAGTCCCTTACAACTAATAACGTTTCCTTAGTATCAAATGTGTGTTCAAGTCTGACATTATTAGTTTAGGTATAGCACTCACAGCTCTTTTATTAGGTTTAATAGTGACGGACACCTACTGTTATTCATAACCGGTATTTTTGTTGTCCTTTTTCATTTCTATTGATTATATTTGTACATACATACTTGACATACTTTAAAACTTTATTACAAATAATGATCATCAAATGATAAACTTCAAGTTGCATGATGAAAACAGTACAGTTCTCATTGTACAGAGACATAATATGTACACATTGACATACATAGCTCAAAGAAGCCTTCTAAAAAACACTTTTAGGGTGATATTACAGACAAGGAGAAAAATTGTCCATATCTGCTTTAAACCTATTACAAGCAATCAAAACTTTTTTTCCTCCTGTGAAACACCTTTACAAAACATACTTGTTCTGCTTTCTTTATTTCCAAGTAGCTGGAAACTCATCACACTGTCAAAAGTATGGAGACATCTTCATTACCAAACAGACATTTCAATTCATTGAATACAAAGGCTTTATCATTAATATCATCATCATCATCATCATCATCATCATCATCATCATCACCATCATCATCTTTGCTAACAACAAATAAGACTCATAATTGTCTGATGCAACAGACTTACTGTATTCCTCTGAATAGAGGGGTGTGCAGACATGAAAAGTCATTATTGACACTGAGTTCTTGAATCTTGAAAAAGATCAAATGAACCTGATTCCTGTTACATTCTGTTATTTTCCAGTGTGTTTATTTTAAGCTGTAAACTTCTCACATGAAGTTTATGAGGAAGCAGACTGAAGCTGACCCTTGTGTACATACTCCAGAGCTGTGGCGATGGTCCTCATGTCCATCTCAATACTGCGGGCCCAGTTCTCAACATCCCCAATTTCCTGTTCAAAAGACAGACAACTGTCAAATTTACAACCATTTACAGCTACATTTAAATTAGTTGTTGAAACTGTGTACCAGCGAAAATGAGACACATTATGCATCTGTGACTCGGGAGCTGTTATCAAATTCTCTGGTGTAATGTTAATGTGTGAAGTCGGTAGCAACAACACACAACACTCTCTCCAGCAATTAATGTTTCCATGACAATAATGTCAACAATAGGAAACTTAGCCACATTAAAGCCACATTCATGTGGACTCATGTGGATCGCTGTAAATTATCTCAAGCTACACTGGATATACAATGTCTCTCACAATTTATTGATCAACAGAACATTTACTTCAAAATGGACAATGCTACACTTTAAAACTTCATTGCATTCATAACAGGGTATATGGGCTGGGTCTGGAATGAATTCAGGTCTGGATTTGGGATGTACTAATCCATCCTATAAGTAGCAGCAACCACAAGCAAGCTTTAAACATTTCCAGGTACTGTTTCATCCTGAGAAGATGAGCACACTGGATAATTGTAGAGGGAGTGGAAACTCATTGATAAATTGCTTTCACCACCTGTTAAGTCCGCTGAGATATAGCGACCTAGTGTCAGTGCCTTTGAGTGACCTAATCTTTTATTAAACCTGGTGAGGCAATTGTGAGCTTAGACTGAGATGAGTCACTGTCAGACTCATGTTTACAAGAAGACAATTTCTGTGGTATTTTTTCATTTGAACACTGAACAGTGCGGAAGAACAGGAGATATGCTTACATATATATTAAGAAATATTTCTGATATTAACACAAACTGATCATCATGAAAGCAAAAGGCTCAAGGGATGATATGGTAGCTGGATTGACAGGTTTATAAAATGTACAAAAAGTTAAACTCCAGTTTAAATCTTATATGAAGCAGACTACATGGTAGTGATGCCTTCTTTATGTATTAAATATCTAGTTTTTCTTCAAGTCATCACTTGAGAATTGTGCATCATACCTTTAGGGCCTGATTGAAGCCCTCCACCATACTGATCCACTGAGCAGTTTGCTTGGAGAACTGGCTCGCCTGCACCTGGAGAGTTTTAACCTCATGGTCAAGCTTACGTTGGTTTACGTATGCTTGGGCAACTCTGTAATAAAACAAGAAACAAAGACAGGTTGTACAGTGCAGTATATACAATATATCAAAATGTCATGATGCTTGGCATGTGAGTGATTTTGAAGTTGATAATCTAAAATCTGACGCATTACTGATTCTATTTATAACGAAAACATACACTTATATTCAAACTAGACTAAGTCTTATCAAGTTATTGAGGGATTTTCTTCATAATCTTTTTCATAAAGGAGCAGCTCAACAATGGTCATTGCATCCCACTCTTGCTCTTTAAGCTGATTGTCTTGGTTTTATCACAACTTTCACAATTTTAACAATCTTAACATACTGTTTGTAGTTGTGTCACATGTTGGGCAAATGCTGTCCTGCCTGTGAAGAACTGTTTGGACTTTACTGGCTCAGTATGAGAGTTGGCAGTAGACCCAAAAAATACAGTTTATATAGTTCATAGTGTATACTGAGGTATACCACCTCAGTATACACCTGGTATACTGAGGAGACTTCACTGGTCCATGGTATACTGGTGTACTGAGGAGACTTAACCATTGTGGCTATGCCTTTGTTTGTGTATAAATATCCTTGATCTGTGGAATAAACTTGGGTCTTGAACTTGCCTTCATTGCGAATGTGTGTTCATTTCTCCGAGCTCGGCTTCTGCAACCCTGGTGTGTCTACCTGAGCCTCCCGTCTGATCCCTGAGGTACCTGCCCTGGATAGAGAGGTCATTTCTAACACCTTTGATGTGGTATATTCTGTATTTGTAATTTGTATTGAAGACTAGGGCTGCATGATATTAGGAAAACATGTGGTGTGCGATGATGCTTTCAAGTGTTGCAATGACAGTATGACTTGTGATAAATAAACAAATACTCAAGTACATGGTGTTAACGTCTTTCTGCTCGCTGATAATTATCTTCTATCATGTAAATGAATAATTAGATGTATTACAAAACAATAAGACTACAATACTGACTACCGCTACAGTGTCAAGCAGATCAGTTTACTCCCCTAACAAAATACACTTACCACTTACCTGTGGCCAAAAACATTGAAGTCTGACCCAGTTAGCTCAGTGGCCTTCACCACATTCACATCATTGTCTGTGGTGATACACACTATTGAATATTCTTAGATGAAATAAGTATTTTGAGAATTTCAACTTCTGCAAGGTGACTATTTTGCAGTTTTTCTCTGATACATCCTGCACAATCAGGGCAGAAATGACCCTGAGCTAGGCTGTCATAGAAAGGCTCAAGTGACCAAGGGCTTTTTCTTCAATTTGAGCTTAATCTCACATTTGCTGTAATGATCTCCAGTGGCTGTTATCAATGGAAATGTGCCACCCTACCTACAGGAACTGATCACACTACCTGCACCGTGGGATCTGCCAGCAGGTTGTACAGTGCAGCTCTGCACTAAGGGTATCAAACCTTGTGCTTTGCTGAACCACACTTGTGGAAGAGCCTTCTTAACCATCTGAGGGCAGCAGAGACCTTAGACCAGAGATCTCCAACCCTGCTACAGAGAGCTACTGATACTGAGCTACCCTGCATGTTTTAGGTTTCGCTCCCACACACATCTGATTCTAATAATGAACCTGTTATCAAACCCTTGACAAGCTATTGCTGCCTGATAAAGAGTTAATTATTAGAATTGTGTATATTAGAGCAGGGAGGAACGTAAAAGTAGCTCTCCAGCAGCATGTTAACACTGCAGCACCATGAAAGTCACTATAAATGACACCAGCCAAACACATTAAATGCGTTATTATAACTTGAGTAGACGGAGTAATGTAAATGATCGTTAGTCACAGCCCTAATGAACGCTGAGTATCATGAATACGTTATTGTAAGTAATTCACAGCTGTAATTCAATATGTTTGGAAGTGTTGGCTGGGTTGGTAGCAAAGTAGAAGGATGAAATGATTTATGGCACTTTAGTGGAGTATTTTTCCGGTACATGGGCACTTTATCCCCCTACTTAGTGTGGAGAGACCAGGGGATCAACACATCCCATGTCCAAACCCTCAATTACTATTGGAAAAAGCAGGGTAATGAGCGTGACTTTCATACCCAACATTGAGGTGGTCCACCAGGGCTTCTGTCAGACATGTGGCTGCAGCGATAGCTTCTCGCCTGCGTCTCTCTGCGCAATAAATCAACACAGACAAAACAATCGATCAAAACTCCAATGCACTAAGTTCGTGGTCCAAAAATACACAACCTCAATTTTGTTTTTAGCATCAATTAGCACGACAGCTAGCCAAACCAACAAATCACTCCTCTCACCCTGCAGGTCCTTCCGCTCGCTTTGCTTCGCCTGGTGCTCCTTCAGTAAACGAGACAACATCTTCATTCACTGCTGAATAGGAATATTTTGTCAATGTGTTTTTCTCATTTAATCTAGATGCACGACAGTAGCAGACAGGAAGGTTGGAGATGCTACCAGCTGACTAGCGATATCACGAGACTACAAAAGTGGGCGTGACCGTGATGGCGAACCCTGCCATTTATCATTAATAGTAATATTATTATGTTTGTTTTATGATAAATTTCACCGTCAACCATGTAAGAATCAGAGCAGCTATTGCAAAACATTATAATATTAATAATTCGCATTTTAAAGTAATGTAAACGCTCTTGTTTCATTGTTTAATTATAAAAATGTTTTTATTGCGACGTCAAGCAAATTTTACGTTATACCGGTTTAGCCTTCAAAATAAAAGTGCGAATAATAAAAATAAGTTAAAAAAGGTAAATTTACTTAACTACAGTCCTTGAGTCCAATTTTGATGTTATAATACTTAACTTTTTCATATATGATTTATTTAATATGACCATTATATCATTTTATGCCACGTCATACTTTCACTACATTTCAGAGGGAAATGCTGTACTTTTTTTTTTTACTCTAAGACAGATATTTGACAACTTTATGTATTATTTATTTGATAGATAATACAACAATATTTTAAAATACAACATATAAGTACATAAGTTAAGGATCTAAATACTTTTTATACTACTGAATAGTACTTTTATTCCCATAATTATTCCCTTTAAAGTATTCATTAGTGAAATGCATTAACCTTAAGTGAAATAGGTGACATGTTTAATGAGTCATTGCATGTGGATTGTTGTTCTATTGTATTCTGTTCTAGTATGATTACTGCTGGTACTACTTAGATCATATTAAAGGTGATAGCCATATTAGAGATAACAATATACCAGGCTACTGCTTACACTTGATATTATTTTATCTCTTTGCCAAATGATAATAAAGGTTTTAAGCACATTTACACCCTGAGCAAAGAGGTCTATTCATTCTAAAATTAGATCTAAAGTCCTGCCTTTGTTTGTGGAAACTGAATACACTGCTTTCATTCAGTCCCAGAGGAGGAAAGAGGGTGTGACTTATGCTATTTGGATGAGGTTTTGAATAAATATATCTTACATTCTACTCTCCATTTATCATGGCCATTATGAACTGTTTTGTCTGTGTAAACTATGCAGTATATGGTAATATTTATATGAAGCCTAAACATGGCAATACAGTTCACACTTATAAAAAAGGAATTCTCTGTTCTGCACAACTTGCATATTTACTACAACAGTGGTTCTCACACTGCTTTATGGCATGGACCATAAGATTTTGTCCTGTGGTCCACAGTATGATACAATATGAAATCCATGATCAAAATAGTTATAATTATTGTGTTACAGAAGATATGACAGTAAGTCCCTGGACTCTACAGTACTCCTTCACAACTGATAAATATCCTTCTATTTTATCTCCTGATTGTTTTCCTACTCATAACCCAAACTTTTATGCCTGGTTTTGCCTTTAGTCATTAGTTATGTTATTATTATATTTTCTTCTTAACTTTGTTTTCCTTTGAATACCTACATTTGGTACTTCTTTACTGCAGATTCATTAGAGTTATGATAGCGTTTTTTCAGTTTCTGTTTTTTAATTGAGTCTGTTTTTGTTGTGTTTTATTTTTAATATGTACCCTGTATGAAAAGTGCTACACGAATAAAGTTTGTTTTATTTGAATTTGTTTTATTGTGAAAAATCCATACCGGAAAAGCTTGTCTAGTTCTGGCTAGCTAGCGCAACACAACTCTGAGCTGATGGCAGGCACCAAGCTGTCAACAATCTAGGAAAGTAAAGTCTGTGTGACCTTTATCGTCCGCCTCCGTCAGGTAGGGACCATTAAATGATTTACTGACCTAAAAGTGTCAGGGTTTTCTCGGTTGAATGGATCTTCTCAGCTCCGGGAACCGGCTGGTATTAGCATTACTAATGTTAGTGGATGCATGGTTAGCATTGTAGCTTTGGTGGTGTTCAGGACGTCGGCGAGCAAAGTTGGACCAGGTTGTTTAACTTTAACATGTCGTGTTGTAATTCAGTAAACATATACATCAAAGCTAACAGGATATCTTAATAATGTCACATCGGAAATGTTAAATGTATAAAAACGCCTGTTTTGTTTAGCTGCGTTTCGATAACAACTCCCGGTGGCTAACCCTTCTGCTAGCCTGACAGATAACACTAAACAAGATAACTCTGGCCTCTCGTTTACAACTTCATATTATTTTACACAAGTTACTGTCTGATTCTGTTAATATATGTCTCTTATATGAATGTTACCCCCTATGTCTCATTCCTTAAATCATCTTCTTGCTCTGTCAGAGGACGGTGAAAGATTAGCACGGCAGGTTTAGTGAGACTAATTTAGCCTAGTTAACGTTGGGATTTACTGTTATAAAAGTAACTCTTTAGTTTCTAGAAATAGCTAAAGATCAAAGCAATAACACGTATGTAATTGACAACACTAATTATCTTATGTCCACATTGTTCTTGGCTTGACAGATATCTCAGTGCATTATATGGACAGCACTGTACGTATAACACGTGCTGGGTATTATATAAAATGCCCTTATATGTTAGGTGGGTTGTGTGCCGTAGTAATGATAGTAACTTGTATATACAATAAATGCAGCTTAAAGTGCTTAACAATAAAAATATATTGCAGACATCAAGTACCTCACATAAAAGAAACATAATTGGATCATAAAGCAATGTTGAAGGAGGAAAGAAATAATGTATGTAAATAGAAATGTAGGGAAAAAAGATGAATAAAAACAATACATAAAAGCAAGTAAAAGTACATTGATTAAAATATGTGCAGTAGTGATGGATAGGAAGGTTGATTAAAATATGTTTTAGCTATCTCTTAAAATATTTTATGAACTGGCTTCCCTGATATCTATCAGTAGTTTGTTCCATAGTTTTGGGCTTAATGATGTTAAAATGCATCGTTCAATTCATGTATCCCATAAAGCAAAGTCAGCAGAATGTTTTAAATATTATTATGTTGGTTAATTGAAATACAAAATTGTCACACACATCTTTTTGTTATATACTGTTGAATAATTTAACCTCTATATGTGTCATTTGTATTCAAAGAATTGACTGTATCTTTCTTACACTGACTTTTATTTCACCTTTAACAAACTCCTGTGCCTCCTGTCATGTGAAAATCACACTAGGCCTTATTCCTGTGTTCATGTCTGTTGTCATGGGTTGTAGGTGTTGCACGTCCTTTCGGTGTAGCTGCACAAGACTGCAGTGTTATGGATGAACCATGAAGGCCCAATTACAAGTCACAGGTAAGTTAGTGGATACATTGGCTAGAGCTGGGTATCATTTAAAAATAAAATGCCAATCCAAGTACCCTTAAAGTGATACTGATACCAATGTGAGCAAATCCATACAGATAGTCATGTTTTCTAGCTCTGGGTGCAAAAAGAATTGGTTGCAGGTATCATTTGATGGGAGACATTTCAATACTGCTTAGTAGAGGGCTGGACAATAAATCAATATTATATCAATATCATATTTTATAGATGGTGTCTTAGATTTTTAATAATATTGCTTTTAAAAGCTGCCTTACAGTAAAAATGTAAGCTTAACTGTTTGCTTTTACCCACTTATAGTAGTTGTTATATCCACATTACTGATGATTATTTATCAAAAGTTTTGCTGCATAAATATTTTGTGAAAGCACCAATAGTTATCCTTATAATCTTTTCAAAATATTGACAACAAAATATTTGGTCAAAAATATCATGATATTTGATTCTGCCCATATCACCCAGTCCTAAATTGGTACAGATTTATTTCAGTTGATATCTTAAAGGTAAAGGTATATTGAGCTTAGCCAACCTTACCATTGAGCACACATTAGCTTGTCAGTGTGTGTCAGTGACTTGTTGTATTTAGCACTGGGAAGTGTACTGTACCATGTATACTGTATGATAATGATATAAATAAGCTCTCCCATCTTCACCCAGTGTCACCACTGATGAATTCTGAGTTAACGTACTGGGAGTTACATTACCTTCAGGTTCACTTATGGTGTTTTCTCATTTGTGCTTTGCAGTGCTTTCAGCTAAGCTGAAGGAAAACAAAAAGAACTGGTTTGGTCCAAGTCCGTATGTTGAAGTCGCTGTGGATGGCCAGTCAAAGAGAACTGAGAAATGCAACAACACGCACAGTCCCAAATGGAAGCAGGCTGTCACTGTGTAAGTATGAGTGTTTCTGTTTGTCACAGGAGAGGAAACAAATGCAGCAAGCAAATACTGTAGCTGATATACTGTTGGGTGACATGCAAATGGATAATATAAATACTATTGACTCAACAAAAAGCTAAATTTAGCTTACATACACTATTGTTGGTGGTCACATTGTATTTTGATTAATCATTTCCTGTAGTTGTTTGGTAGAGGTCATTCAGCCTTGAATTTTGTGAGTCAACAAAGACAGACTAAATACTTTGAGGAAAGTACTGTAAGTAGAGCATTCACTATTGTTGCACCTACTGTTTTACCATGGTTATGTGCATGCACCATCAAAACATGACCCAGTGTGTTCAACTTAGCAACTAATGGTTATCCTCAGTCCTTACTTAAGCTTTGTTGCATAAATATTGTGAGCACTGTATTTCAAATTTATGAATTATATCAAACCTAAAAGCATGTATATAGTTACCACCTTGAAGCCCAGAAGTTTTGTCTTGGTCTTATCAAAAAGGTATTCTGCAGCTAGAGTAAAGTCAGCCAGAAAGAAAAAGTAAATAAAGCCTCGCATATGAAGCAGTAACCAGGATAGTTAGGAATTTATTCTTCATGAGTGAAGTTAATGATTCATTGAAAACCAAAATTGGCATTGATGCATTCCCCAGTGATCTGTTTACTGATTAATCCTGATTTGTGTTTTTCCTTTGCTGTTTGCCGACACAACAATTCAACAATTTTCTCTCTTCTCTACAGGATTGTGACTCCTGTCAGCAAGCTGATCTTTCGTGTTTGGAGTCACCAGACGCTTAAGGCAGACATCCTACTGGGAATGGCCACACTGGAGCTCAGTGAGACCCTTAAGGCTAATGACCTGAAATGTGAGTCCTAATGGTCTTATCTTTGTGTGAACTTGTTATAACACAGTAGTCTTGGGTGGATTTTGCATGCACTGTTACTTACCATTTTAGTCCTGAATATGAAAAAGAAAGCTGTCCAAGGAGTAGATCATGGTATTAATATTTCCTGGCTCGGATGGTTCATTCCCACAGGATACTATGAAGTATTTAGTGGGAAAAAGCTCCCTGCGTGGCTTGTTTATTTCAGAATGATATCAAATTATAGTCCATGTAATTTCACTGTCAGTGTTAATTTTATGTCTATGTCTATCAGCAGCATCAGCATTTGGCAGATGTTGTACAAAGTGTAGACACTCTATACACTTGTTATGTAAGAGTGGATATCTACTGGTGTTTGTTATGGGGATGTTTTATTGGCCTCTGATAAGATTAACTAATAACATGCACTCTGCTGACTAGGTTTCCAATACCCTGGGATGTAGGTTTTACTAAAGCTCATGACCTTTTCTGTGCTTGCTGTGTGTTTATAACTCTATACAAAGGGTCCCCTCAGACCTGGTCAGTGTGTGCAAACCATGTGACGTGTGACATAAAATGTGTGTTCATATGCTGAATTACAGCTGGTTTTCACTTTCCCACAGAGAACAAAATTCAAAAAGCCCTGTTAGTGACCCCTCATGTCATATTTCTTACATGTGACCATAGTAGTTTGAGCTGACCATGTGACTTACCCTGCCATATTTACAGCCTCATACTCTCACTAGCAAGACTAAAACCAGTAACAAATGCCTCTGTAATGAGCTGATTATGACAAACCAGGGAAGGTGTCCTACTCAAGGAAAATGTTACTTAATTCTTGTCCATTTTAGTTTCAGATATCATATTAGGAAAAGTAAATGCATACAGTGGAAACATTTACTACCTCAGTGCAGTCTCAGCCATTGTTTTGATGCTGTTGTGATGTGATAATGTTGATGTTTGTGTGATGGATTTTGTCAGTATAGGTTAGATGATGATGATTCTGTCTCTTCCTCAGTGAGCGAGGTGGTGCAGACACTGCAGCTGTCTTCTGAAAGAGACCCGCGGGACATTGTAGGTGACCTGTCAGTCTGCTTGGATGGCCTGCAGGTGGACCCAGAAGTCTTAGCTGAGGCAGAGAGAAAACAGGGTAAGAAAAAGTAATCAAAGCTTTTGCAACTGGCAT
This sequence comes from Rastrelliger brachysoma, assembly GCA_024605115.1. Taxonomy (NCBI): domain Eukaryota; kingdom Metazoa; phylum Chordata; class Actinopteri; order Scombriformes; family Scombridae; genus Rastrelliger; species Rastrelliger brachysoma. The sequence goes on from JANJYP010151105.1 coordinate 13,481, forward strand.
GGCTAATATGATTATACTGGCAGATTTTAATTTATCATAGATATTGTCAATCACTCAATCTTTTATTTATATAGCACCACAACAACAACATCATCTCAATACACTTTACACATAGTACTGGTCTAGAAATTACGCTTTAATTCAATTTTAAAGAGACCCAACATTGCCACATTAGCAAACACCCGGCGACAATGGCAAGAAAAAAACAAACAAACTCCATTTTAACAGGAAGAAACCTCAGGCAGAACCAGGCTTGGAGAGGGCGGCCATCTGTCTCGACCAGTTGGGGTTGAGAGGGAGGGAAAGAGGGGTGCATAAAGAGGAGAGAGAGTAAGGAGAGGAGACATATTGTCAGTATTATGGCGTAATACAGTTTAAGAATAACAAGAGATCACATTATAGAAATGATATTGTATGTTTGAGGCAACAAAAACTGTGCCGCTATGTATTTTATCAATTACAGTAAACCCTCGTTTATCGCGGGGGTTACGTTCC
>JANJYP010151170.1:0-31800 GCA_024605115.1 Rastrelliger brachysoma
GATCGCTTCCATAAACAGCGTGATGTGAAATTAAACAAGCACAGGACGAAAAAACACTGGAAGGTGAGACGGAGCACATGCAGCAAGAATATTGCACAGTGGACAGTTAAGGGGGGTGGGGTGGGGTGGGGGTGGTGGGGGAGTAGGAAAGGGGGGTTTGTGTGTTGGCACGTGCCATTCTAAAGCAGAGAAAGAATTGCAAGCGACTAACACGAGAGAATGGAAGGTAAAAAGATAAAAGATGCTCCTTTTGGCTTAGTTTAAGTGGTGCATTTCTACATTTAGCCAGTAGGGGTCATGTCTTTCTGAACCATTAGATTTTGGACTTTTGGACAGTGTTAAAAGGAAAGAATGAAGCATAAGTTAAAAGTGTAAGAGGATTTTTGTTTGGTTTTTTTGGGGGGTGGGGGGGTGATTGGTCTTTTGGTCAATTGTGAGAGATGACAATAAGGTATCTAAAATTACTCATACTCATCTGTCAACTTTGTCCACAAGCAGGATATATATACATTCTTTTTTTTGTTGTTCTTTTATTTAAAGAGAACGTGATGCCTTTATTTGTTAGATAGCAGCAGTAGAGATAAGACAACAAGGAACAAGGGAGATAAAGATATAGAGAGAGATGCAAGAAAGGGAGTGGAAATATTTAACAGCAAGGGTTACATCACAAAAAAAAAACAAAACACTGTTAGAACCAAAAAAAATATATATATATATTAAAAAAAAGAGGCAAAAAAACACAACACGTCATAAATAAATAAAGAAGTAAAAGCTGTGAGAAGGTGAAAAGTGAAACGTGGTTGTTGTTGTTATTGTTGTTGCATTGGCCGAAATCTGAAGCGTGAATCAAGAGTCTCCGCGTTCCAAGATCGCTGCCTTCCCATTTTTCCGTGACAACGGCTAAGAGACACTGACGTTAGCGGACCCGAGTTCATCGGTTTTATAATGAAGCTGGATGTAACAGAAGATGCTATTGTCCTCCTCTTTCTTTCTTTTTTTTTTTTGGAATCTAATCGATGCAGTGAGCCTTTCAGCTATAACACTAAGGAGAATAAAAATGAAGATTTGAAAAGGTTAAGATCCAAGTCTGGGTTGTGCCACTAGAGAGAAAATATCACCTACATTCTTTTAATTGGGTTAAATTCCATCATACTTTTAGGGGTCAGAAAGCTAAAAAAAAAAAAAAAAAAAAAAAAGAAAATCCACTCCAAGCCGCCCAACAATTATCCTTAAAGCTACAGTTTGACATTTGAGATAATACAATAATTCACTTTCTGGCTGGGTTGAATGAGAAGATCAATACCTGGCTTTGTTTAACAATACAGCTAACCAGTAATTTATGAAAATCTTATATGTGAAAAAGCTCATTAAACTATGCAAAAAAAAAAAAGTGCATCTCAGAAATATCAAACACATATTTTTACTACATTAAAATAATAGAAAAAGATTAAGAAAAAAAGGTTGGAATACATTAAGTGGAATCACAGTAGTTAGTAGGTATTTCAGGTTATCTATACATGTACACCATACACTGTTCTAGTCAAAAACCTCTGCTTTCAATGTTTCATTTTATTTTGTCTTCATTTTAATCAATTACTCTACAGCTTCTATTATCTCACTGTTATAAAAGATGAGATGATAACACAAGAGAGATAATAGTTTCCACTCTGCCACTCAGCATGATGAAAAGTTAGTGACGTGTGGGCTATTTGAATCTCCACATTCTCCTCTGCTAACGGCTCATTTAAGCGCTCATATTCTTAGAAACCTGACATTTTCTTCAAACCAGCGAGCTCGCTGGTACAGAGTACAGAGTCTCTAAAGTCCCCAAAAGATAATATTTTCTTATCTTGTGCACCCCGAGATATGAACGTGTGTGCTTGAGTGAGCATCTCTTAGCAGGAGATATCAGATTCATGTTGTTCACACGAGTTATAATCTTTTAGGCGCGAGATAAAAAATATTGTTTTTCAGGACTCTATGCATTGGTTTTGTGCTGCATGGTCAATTGTTATTATTGTTCTACTGAAGACACAAAGAGACCCTCTTATTCCTGTCCGCCACACCTCATCTGTGTTATGATGTAACATGTTCCCATTATATTAGATATCACTTTCATTTCCTCTGTGGTTGTGTTTTTTGTTTTTTTTTGTTTTTTTTTAAAAAAAAAAAAAAAAAAAGTCCTGCAGCAGACACAAGACGCCTCTTTCTCTCCGTCTCAGTCTCCTTCTCCAGGATGAAAATGGCATGATGACGCAGGTGGCACCAGCAAAGGATGACTCACTAAGCAGTTAGCACACGTACACTTTACGAGTGAGGGCACACACGTACGCACACGTACACACACGTATCCACACATACACACAAAAAGCAGCACCTTGTAAACAGACTATGTAATATTTTTTCCTATAACATCTTATAATCCATCCTAATTAATTCTAGTACACCTGCACTAATTATATGAGCTGGTAGAGTACTCACATCTTTTACTTGTGTAAAAGTCTACTGCAGTACAAGCATATAAGTATTATAGTGATGTAGTATGAAATATTACAGTAAAAGTAGTGAGTGATATATTATTATATATGATATCATCAGATTATTAATAGTCAAGCATCAGTGTTAGAGCAGCTGTTTACAATACTTTATATACAGTTAGCTAGATTAGCCCAGTGGTTAGCTAGGGGTAGGGCCCTTCCAAAGGGTCAGAAGATAAATCATCTTTAAAAATGTGTTGTATTTTAAAAGCTTGTCATATTATCTATTGTGTGAAATCTTCATATGAAAAGTAACTAAAGTTGTCTGAAATGTAGTGAAGTGGAAGTAAAAAAGCAGAATCAAATAGAAATATTAAACTGCAGCACAAGCACCATGCAGTATTAGAGTAAATGTACTTTACAGTGCACCCCTGGTTGTGGTTATCATGTCTCCCCTCTTATGTTAATAAGGAATGGTTTTAATGCTAGAAAAGCTAGAGTGATACTGCAGACCACTTAAAATAAGTCTCCACAATACTGCAAGTGAAGTAAAGTTAGTCAGATTAAACTTTAGAGTAAGGTTCTTCAAGGCTGCATGTTTTTCATTTCAACTTTGAACTAAGCACGCTGACTCTACTGCATGATGTCAGCTGTATGCACACTGTCCACAACTATTAATGCACATATGCTGCAGCACTGTCACGAGATGTACTGTGTGCTGTGGACAAATCTACAACTATAACACATGAAGTGAAACAAGAAAAAAGCTGCTGCTTCAACAATGACATTTACATTAAGTATGTACACTGATTGCTGTACTTGATACCTTGTTGCTTTTAATCTTAAAATATGGTAGATTTCTTTGTTATTGGTATGATTTATCAGGAGTTGGAAGAAATTGTTTTTAGCCATATGAAAACACATATGAACAAGCCATGGAGCTACACACAGCCAGTGAGACTGGAAATCGCAACAATTCAAATTTCAAGATGTAACATCATTCACAATATGACTGCAAAGATATGAAATCCCTATTCACTGGTAATTAAATCTAAGACAAGATAGGAAAACAAAACAGTAGTTGCCACTTCAGTTGATATTATTTTTGTAGTGGAACATCTTGATGAAACTGTACCCGCTGGGGTGTCCTTGGAGTGGATAGATATAGAGGTGCAGTAGAAAGAGGATGTAGTTTGAACAGTATATGAAGCTCAGTGGATGAAAATGTTAAAACAAATATAAATGATAATAATTGTGACGTTTAGATTAAACTCATACACCTATTTGATGAGTACACAGGAGGCGCATTACATATAAACTGTAACATACATCAGAGCTTAAGTTTGTCATATCAGAACTTCAGAGAGAAGCAAACGATTCCTTGCAGGCTTTCTATCCACAAACACTGCTAATTGTGTTTGATGTAATATCCAGTCGAGCAGGAAGTGTTGCTGCAGGGTTTCATCTAGGTTGTTATGGTGACTGTTTTCTCTGCGGGTACTAGAAGTTGCAATAGTTTCAAAGTAAAAGCAGTGATATCAGGAGCTCACAGAACCTGATGCAGGGCTGTTACAATATTATACTGGGTTGTTTTGACAATCATTTCTGTATTAATATCGTTATTATTTAAGTTTTAAATACATCTTTGCAGCAAACTTAAAATATTAAGGATTGCTTACTTTTAATCTTCCCTGTTTCTTCTGCTCTGCCCCTAACACAAACATCTTAATAGCTTTTATCATAAGATTAAAATACATAAATGTGGAATACCTTCTTTAAAAGGCATGTTTGTACCAATAAATGTATTATGAGAGCTGCATATGTTATTTCAAGAAGGCCTCCATTTATTTTGTGAATATTGCTCATAGATCAAAAACAGGTTTCACTTTGTGTCCTTTTCGCTTACTTTACATTTTCAAAGCTCTGGAAATGTTACACAAAAGTTTAGCATTTGTTAAAAAAAATAAATAAAAATATATATATATAATACAAAGACTAACAACTGATTTTCTTTACAGTTCAAGATTTTAGTTGTAATAGTAGCGTGTGTGGAAAATATTTTTGTTGCAGGGCCACAGTTGGCCACTAGGACAATAGCGGACACACTGTGCCAATCTTGCTCTAATTAATGTATTCATAGTTTTGGTCTTTTTTGGTGATGATGACATACTGTAATTAAAGTGACTTACTCTAAAGAATCTTGTGAACTGTAGGGATGTTTAAACTGTCACATTTCATATCTTGTAATAAGAGTTTTTTTTTTTTTTTTAATTTGTTTGGTCAAATGAAAAAACGTGACACTGGATCTTTTTCTTTCAGTCCGCTTTCAACAAAAAAATTGACTCAATAATAAAAGTCATGATGAAATGAGACAAGTATAAACCGCAGTGTGGAGGTGGTATATGAAGATATAAACAGACACACCCTTCTGCCTCCTGGCATAGAGGGGTGTGGTGTATCTTAGGTGAATGTAAAAATGGGCCGCGTGTATGTGTGTGTGTGTGTGTGTGTGGTAAATGCAGAGAGAAAAGAAGGTGGCAGGATGTATCGGTGTGTGTGTGAGATGTGAGGGTGTTAAAATGACGGGGACTCACTCTGGCCTTGGCCGCAGGGTTGGAGGGGTCTGATGTCTTGTTCGGGGTGGAGGAGACCTGGGGAGACAACCATGCCCCCCGGTAAATACAAACCTCCGACCAACCACACACCACATCATAAGGGGTGAAAGAGCAGGTGGTGGAAGGGTGGGTAAATAGGGAACCGGTCAAATGGATGGGTGCTTGGATATATGTGTGTGTTGTGGGCTATTATAGCCAACCCAAAGGTTAACATATGATTACATGAAATACAAAGTGCATGGATCAAACAGAAACATTATACTCAAAATCTATTGCTAGAATGTGGTGGTCACTGACATCAAGAAGCACTGGGGTTGGAAAGTGCAGTGGTAATTAATTATGGGCCAATCTAATATCAGATGGGTAATGACGACCATTTAAATGGCAGTAAACCGAAGCAAATGGAGCATTTTTAAAAACATAGCAATGACTTACAGTGGATTAGTACCAATAAAATATATTCTGTGTTAGTGACAAGAACCAAATATCAGCACAATAAAGGTGACCCATAAAAAAACACCATTACCAAACATGAAAAATCAGTTACAAGTGATAAACAGCAGTTAGGTTCCTATATACTGAGGATGGAAAAGGTGTTAGAATTGGGTACACTGTCAGTGTAGAACACAAAAAACAAACCAATATCGGTATCATTGGATGAGTCAGTGCACTTATTGTGTTGCAGTGCGCCGTTGTGTTTGTGCTGACAAAAAAGAAGGAACACACCCGTGTCAACGAAACAACATGAATCTGTCTGAAAGAGTGACAGTCCCGGAAAAAAATTGCATTGCGACGCTGATGATTAAGAGTCTATTAAGCACTCTGTTGTTGTGTACGAGAAAAATATGAAGTTGGGGCCAATTTCCAATGAACTATTTGGAGGAGGCAACGGCAGCGCCTTGTTCACAGTTATCTAACTTTAATTGGCCTTGTGATTATGTCTTAATGATGAAGTGAGGAATTGCTGTGAATATGAAGCGGGGTGTTGTTAAAGAGAAACATACTCTTACACCCTAGGGAAGTAGAAGGATGAAAGTGCAGATTCTTAAACTCTTAACTTTTTTTTTTTTTTTTGGAAAGTGATTCTGACAAAGCAGCAGAGATGGAAACAAGATGAACTGGACTGATGCACTATATTACATAGCAGGGCGGATTTTGGGTGATGCAAAGTTACAACACAAACCTTTTTGCAGACTGTCATAAACACTGAAGTCAGACAACACAACCAGGTGTTCAGCTATGCCAGTCCACCATGTGTTCAATATGGACTAAAAATAGTATGTATGCACAAAAACAATTGTCACTATTTAGTAAAAGTCACTGGTGGAAAGTTTGTCTACAAGAACACATAGACCTAATGATCTCTTGGCATAACCTCTTCCAACCAATTATGGAGGATAATGGACAATTTATTCATAATTGAATATCGTCTGCCTCTTCCAGATACAAGCAGCTATGTGGAGTTGAAATTGGATGAACTGTTATCTACTCACCCCCTTCTCAAGGTGAAGTGTCTGAATTGGTCTGAAAAGCTACTAAAATGTTTAAAACAACTTGTCCAACCAATTTGTGTTTGTCTGGTCTTTGCATATTTTTCTTTTGGTTTTCATTTTGTTTTCTTGCATGTGGACCTCCTGCTGTGTTCTTTTCCTTTATGCCTCCATTAAGAAACAGTAGGATCTAATCATCTTCCATTAATTCTGTCAGAGCTGATGCTGAGCTAATTCTACAATGATTTCTGTTGCTATTGGTTTGAGTTATTTACTCCTTAGTGCACCTTTGACGTGTTTGTCAGTTTCATTCATTCATGCTATCAGTACTACCCGGTTAGTAAAAGGCTTATTCATTTGATTCATCCTCCTAATTAATGTATTATTAATTGGTTAATTAATAAACAGAGGTGGTGCCCCCATCTTAACAAGTACTAATTATTCATTTCTGAGTGTAGTGTAGTAACTCATACAAACTGGAAAACACTATTAGCATGTTATGATAATGAACTGCAGAAAGTAAGTGTGTGTAGTGCAGGGGTTAGATGTTTCTGATGTTTTTGTTTCCCATATGATTTAAGGGTGGTTTTGGTGTTATGGTGTCACTGATCCAGAGACCCTCAGACTTTGGATTGGTTTGGACTGGACTAAGTGGGATAACATCATACATACATAAAATTCTATCTTGCACAATGATTATTTGGGATTGTCTATATTGGTTGGTCTTTTAGCTTTATGTCTGCTTTGCTTTGATTTTTATTCTTGTGAGTTTATAACCTCTTGTGTTTTTCATGTCCTTGTGAGCCTTGCCCTGTGTTTTGCCTACCACACCCTTCTAATAACCGTGTTATACAATCATCATGTTCCCTTCCTTATTCTCATCCCTTCTCAAGCCCAGCTGTGTCTTGTTTTGACATTAGTCTCCTGAGTATATGTATACCTGTCTGTTCTCTTAGTTGTTTGTCACATCATCATCTATGCTTCCGGTGTTCCAGCTCATCTCAGCTCCTCATTTCATGCCAGTCTGTCACCTGAGCCTTCTGTTACCTCAAAGTATAGATCTTAAATCAGCAATTCTGCTACAGTCTCTGCATTTGCGTCCACCTGCTCCGCTACCTGTGATAGTGGGATATCACACATACCTGTCAAATGATGTGCAACAAAATGTGTGTTAAGTGTTTTTCACAACTTTCTAATTGCTGGGAGGGTGATATCATAGCCCAACTTCTTCTTAAAATAATTGTTCTAATATTCATTAGTTAACAGGGAACATGAAGCCTTGCCCTCTTCACACTATATGCACCATGTTGAAGATATGAGTGAGTATAAGAAGCACTGCAGTACAGCTTTGCAAATGTGAACAACTCCAGTGTGTTCAGGACAGACTTCTCAATAGGGAGAGCATGCAGTGATTTTGTTAGTTTCAGTGATAGACCGTGACAGCTTTAGTGCTTTGTTAGGATTTAAAGAAAAATGCTTTCAGTGGCCCACAAAATCTACTCTACATCTATTGGCCTTGCTTCAGGACAATGATTTATTACTTTTTTTTAGGTGCTCAGTTTCTAATGTGTTTGTTTATGGGAATGCCATTTGTCAAGCAAGTCATCCCATTTTTGCATAATCATCCTATCTTATAGTCCAAGAATTATGTGGTGTTTGCAGTTTCTGACAGAATCGAACAAACTCATGAGGATAGCTAGATTGTCTTTTAGGAGGTCAAGACTCCATCAGCACAGTTGGCAACATTTGGAGACAATTTTTTTCTCTTAGTTTTGCCTTTCTGCATTGTGTTGGCATATTTCACACCCGAAAATTGAAGTGCTTTCCAGAATGAATGTGAAAAACCAGTCTTATGTGTATGGGGAAGAAAATAATGTAAGTCTGAGCAAACTTCAAACTTCAGCGGCAGAGAAATAAAAATACTTTTTAGAAACCAGTAAGTTGATGTTCTTTATAGAGTTTCTGTTTAAAACTCCACCAGAGTTTGAGAGAGTGGTAAGTGAGCTCCACTCAAACCCTACAGGCATTCTGTTTTTTATGTCTGAATCTGACCCCGATGCACTTAAAGTACGCTGAAGTCATGCAGTTGTTATTACCATGGTTACAGCTTGCCCGTTAACCCTGATTGCATAATACATGAGTGTATGCACCTTGTAAATGACCTTTACAAGGCTTTGTTTTATATAGACTATAAGTAGATTGTTTTAACATTAAGACCTCGGAGCACTGTATCAAGAAGGCTAGCCCTGCCAACATGACTGAACCCAAACCGAATATTTTTGTTTTCAGTGTCAGATATTCAGATGCATTAAAGGTTGTTTGCAGCCTTAGCCTTGCTTGGCTAGGGAAGGTCTTAAAGTCTGTTTATAGTGTTCAAGTCAGTCAGCACTAAAAGTGTTTGGTTAGCTCAGTTTAACCTCCAGGATTTTCCGAAGGCTTGTGTAACTTGTTTTTCTGCCACAGTGGAAATAAAGTCATGACTAGTGAAAACTGCTCCAAAGCATCTTCTTTGTAGATGTCTCTGCAGCAGAAATGGAATGTCAATCTGCCAAATGCTGCTCTAACAGATGATAAAGAGCTCAAATAGACAAATATGCTGTCTTATAAATGGTGACTGCTTGAGAAATTAAAATTCTGACCGCCTCCAAGTGGTAGGAGAGCGTGAGTAAGAAAATATATTATGTTGTAAGATACATTTAAAATCAATGTAGCAGAAGTCAACGGACTGAAAGAGCTAATTCGGATTAGGGTTAATTCACTTAACCCTAACCCTACTAATTCAGTACCTCAAGCCCAAGTACATTATGCCATTGAGAATTACTGTCACCAAACATAGAAAACTGACATCACTAACCTCAAACCCAACATCAGATCTAAAATCCTGATCCTGTTGGGTATCCACCCCTTAGTTTTTTTTTAAAAAGTACAAAACAGTGAGTATCATTCATTCTGACATTCATTTTCTTCTCAGTGGAGAGCCTTTTGAGTAAAACATATTATTATGATTTATAGCACACAGGAGCTATTTGAATACAAAACCCAACAAGTGTCAAATCATTCGCTGATACCAGAAAATAACTCAGCAGCTTCTCAGCGATGTTGACAGGTATACAACTTTACTGAATAATTCATAGATGTTGTCTTCTGTGTCAGCTTTGTCCTACCTTTCCCCCACCGGGCTGGTACTTGATGTTGTCAATGGATCCAATCTTGGAGCGAACGTTCTTCAGGTCTGGTGTCGGTGCGTTGATGGGTCGAGGGGTACGAGGAGCACGGGGCACCGGTGGCTTTTTCTCCAGTGCGGTCTGCTTGGGCACAGGGGGTTTGGTGATGACTCGGCGGCGGTGGCTGGTAGCAGAGTCGCCGTTGGTGGCGGGCGGGGTAGCAGGGGTGGCGGTGGAGGCCGGGCGAGGGCGAGCTACACAGCAACAGGAACATAAAGTGTTAGCGGTTTTTATGGAACATGAGCTGAAAAGCATACAGCTGCTTTAAAAGTGAATAGTAGCATTAAAGAAATACAGATGTATGTTTATATGTGACCATGCTATTAATCATAAATAAGCTGTGAACAAGTAAACCCGCTATATCTAATAAAGAGGCAGGAAGAGTCTGTTTCACACTGATATGAAACAACATGTCATGTTTTCATTTAATATTTTATGTAATAGAGCAGTAAAAATTACACTACATCTATTGGCCCCTTGAGCTTGTAGCTTCAGCTTTCATGAGTATGAATATTTCATTTCAATCTATAACTATTTTATTCTCTCCAGGAGAATAATAATAAAATGATTTAATGAAAAATTTGAGTAACATCAAATAAATTAGTGTGTTCTTCTAATTTCTTACCTGTAGTTTTGGGCTTCTTGGGCTCTCCTGTCTTGTTCTCAGTCTTTTCAGTCTTGCTTGCTGTAAAGATAAACACAGGCTTGATAACACTCACCTGAAATAAAACTATGACTATTGAGATTATTATACAATTCATCCATTGATTCATGGACAACAAATCAAAACTAAACCCGCGTGATATTGAGACAGTGGAGAAAATAAATGTAATATAAGGAGGCTGTGATGGCTGCACCTCATCTTTTTTAACAATGGTACCATACACACATTTAAATTAATAACAGTACAATCAACCTTTTGTTTTTATACAGCGCACAATTATTATTTTTGGTTGGAATTCTCTCATTAACATTTCTTGCTAGAGTGCAATTATGTTCAACATTTTTCTTTTTCATGGATCTGGCATGACCTCCCCTGGGCACCAATAAAGATGGCTTCTTATTCTGTTGTAGGCAGGAAGTAGAAGAGACCAACTGGATGTGCCAAAGGGTAGAGTCTGCCTTTTGGGATCCAGTTAACTTTAATTACTTTCTGTTTCTTTCTTGGTTGTACAATTAATTTGGTTTTAAGGAGATTATTCATGTGTAACCCTTTGTGTCATTTACCAGGTCAGTCATGGTGAGTTCAGCTTAGGCTGCTGTTTATTTATAGTTATTGAATTACTTTTCTCCAGTTTCCCTATTTTTGTTTTCAGAATTAACAAAATTATTATGTGGAAATTAAGATGTAAATAAATTACTTTTTTTAAAATTTTGCCTTGAACCTTACTGACAGAGGCAGGTCTAATATAAAATGTAGATTCAGCTGTAATCAGTTCAAAATTGATGGCCAAAAAGACTTAATAATACAGATGGTTAATCAATCATTTTAATTTCATTTTTTGCATTTTCCCCCAATACATATGATTGCCCTTTTCTGATTTCCTCCTTCACAGTAAAATAAAATGACACTTTGAGCTTCAGGCAACTAATAGTTCAGGACTAAAGAACAGGCTGCAGACGGCTGACAACTGTAAAAGGCTACTGTTGACTGCTCATATGTCTTCTGAATTGCTCAGTTGTATGAAAACACTGTGGACTGATGAGTTGAGGATTGTGCCTGCTGAGTCATTCCACCAACTATTAAGGTGTGACAGCCACTCTGTCACGTTGATAAAGCTGAGCGGGATTTAATGCTGACATCCCGTGGCAGTGGCATTAAAGGCTGCGTAAAGGGAAGTCAGGGATTTCTTTCTAAACACATGTTCAAAAAAGAATCGCTGAAAACATGGAAAGGACTGTGAACTACAGAATTATGGTGTTAAAATGTTAAAATGTCTGTCACAGTTTCTGGGTGCAGGATTTTGTGGGCAAGGCCTGAAATGTGGCTCTGTGATGTAGAGGGGTTTCTAACACGAGCACTCTATACTACTCTATACTACTATACAAACACATACTCATAAACGGCTACTTTTATCTTTCATCAGAGACAACTGGGATTCACTTTGGATAATCTGCCATCATTTTCACTTCAGGAGCTATTCTACATTTGTTCCATCCGGTTGGCTCCATCCGGCTTCGGCTACAGCACCAGCTGTTAAGCTAGGATGTTCCAGCCAGAGGGAGAGTATTTGTCAGGCACCACAAAAAACAAATCCACACCTATAAAATAAGGGTCGGTTTAGGTAAACTTCACTGATCCCCCTATGAGGAAATAACTCAAAAACAGCCTTGTAATAGCAAAGTGATAAAAAATAAAATACAATTAAAAGTGAAAAATATATACAATAAGAAAAATATATTATTCAATAAAACTTCTACTTCTAAAATAATCTGTAATTATATAAATCTACATGGGGCTGCAAAAGCAGATACAGTAATGAAAAACAAATCATACACATATTTTATTTATTATACAAACATATTAATAATTTTAGAATTCATTTTAATAAATGAAATGAATTCTAGTATTACATGAATCCTAGCACCACTATTGTCATACTGGTATAATCATTACTGTAGCTACATACATTCCTTATCCAATAAGGAGTGTGTGTGTGTGTGTGTGTGTGTGTGTGCATATAAGCTGAATTAAACATCAGTTCCCAGTGTTACTTAAGTTTTAAAATATCACCCATATTCCTGCCAAACACCTACAAACAAGGCTTATTTTAAATTGTGTATTTTTAAACAGAGGTTTGGTGTGAGCACTGTTAACTCAGTAGGGTCATGCTCTTATCTCGTTCAGGACAAACCCCCAGAGTTTCACAACAGAAAATACAGCCTTTTTTTAAAACCTAATTTTAAATACATGGTGATTTTTTTAATCATTCACATTCAGCTGGGTGGCTAATTAAACACGCAGACTTCAATGAAATTTACTTACTTGCTGCCATTGGGTCAACTAAATGGAGTTCACTCATGCAGCTAACTTGAACTACGCAAAGAACACACATCCCTGTGAACTGGTTGCATGAATCATATTCTCTGAGGGTGATTAGCTGAAGTGCACAAAAAAAGGCAGAAAGCCCTTTTGACTACCAGACTGAGTCATAGCTCCATTCGCTTAGAGAGGTGAGATGCTGTTTGAGATGTGAGGATAAAAATACCCAAGTGGTGTCTTCAAAAGACAGCCCTTGAAACCGATAAACTGTAACATATGGTAGCAACTCAGTTAGCCCTGATGCCTGAAGTGGTGCCAGTCTATGTTCTGAGTCACTGTTCCAAGCTACTGTACTGTTGTTGAGGTCAAGTTGCACTGGCAGCAACTATGAACAACCCAAAGCGGATTGGAGACACTGCATGTGACAACATCAGGTGGAGAGGGCAGGCAGTGTGTGTATATGTGTGCATGTGTGTGTGTGTACGTGTATTTACCAGCAGGTTTGCTCGCAGCAGGAGCAGAGGAACCGTTCTTAGTGGCAGTTGAACGGGGAGCAGGAGTGGCCTTTGGCACAGGTGGGCGTTTCTCAGCCGTACCATTCTCTGGAGTCTGGAAAACAATCCAGAGGAGAGAAACAGTAAGGAAGGTGTGTGTATCTATGTGTGTGTGTGTGTGTGTGTGTGTGTGTGTCTGCATCCACTGAATGTGAAATTCTGTATGTATCGTAGGAGTGTGTTTTGCCGCTGTGGCTGCTGTGTGTATAAAATATGTGTATTGAAACAGCAACCGTGTAAACATGAAATGAGCAGAGAATGAAAGTGAAAGGAGAGGAAAAGAGGAAGGGAGGGCTGGAGGAGTAAGGTGTTATATATAATACTGTCAGATCTGAAAAACAAAGACAGAATACTCAAGACAGTGACAGTGGAAATAACATTTGATGTTAGAATTATTAAAGTAACATAAAATCCTCTGTCTGATACTGTTTTTCCACAAAGGGTGCAGTTACCTTGTTAAATACTGTTAAAATTACATCTCTACTTTCTCTCTCATTGAAAAATCAATAATGCATAAATGTGAAAATATATATAAAATCTGCTGTCTCCTCTGTTACACTGAAAATCTATTCTTAGTGTTAATTAGCTTCAAATCTGATGTCAAAGAGAACACAGAGAAACAGTTCACAGATGAATGAGAAAACAAACTCTGCAGAGTGAAGCTCAGACATTTAAATTAAATTAGCTTTATTACATGAAAGTAATACAATAAGCAATATACATTAATGTACCATGCAGGTGGAAGACCTGTTAAAAGTGCTTTAGAAAGAAATGTATAAATAAAATTAAATAAACTATAGACACAGGCTTAATGTATCTATACTGTATGTGCAGTATATCATACTCACCTTGGCATCCTTGGTTGCTGTAGACGGCCGTTTAGTGGCGGTGGGTGTGGTGCTCTTGGGTACGGGGCTTTTTTTATTGGCTGAGGCTGTGGTGGGGGAAGGGCGTTTGGCCGCGTTGGCCTCGCCACTGGTGGAGAGGGTGGATGGGCGGGAGTTTGGTTTGGTTGAACCCACGTCAGGCTGGTGATAATGGAGTTTTTTAAAAAAGGAGCCACAACAACATCAAAAAAAAAGGAGACCGAGAAATAAAGAAAAAGATAAGTTTAGGGGACAAAAACAAGGGAGTGAATAGGAAGAAAAAGGAAATAGGAAGACAGATAAAGAAAGAAAGGGCAGAAATGGAATCACTGATTGTAATGACAGCGTGATATGGCACCAGAGGCAGCGTCGTATGACAATCATAAAATATGTCATAGATCATGAAAATAAATTAACAATTTTACAGCTGTGTTCCTCATAAGCAGTAAATAATAAGCCATAAAGGATTTGGTTAGTGGTGTTCTATATTGTTCTTAACATCAACAAATCTCATGTACAGAGTCAAACCAACAATAAACTCATCTAGTGTATCAAAACCTGATATATCTTACTCCTCTGTGCCATAGAGCTCAGTTTTCCAAAAAACTAATAAAATCATAGCACAGAGGAATATGATATATTAGACTTTGGATACAAAGTACAATACTTATTGATAGGATGAGCTCATTTGTTGACAGTGAGAAAAATATAGAAAATCACCAGCTAAAATCCTTTAAATGTGATGAAGTGAAGCAGCAGTTCAAAAAGCAGCGCATGTTAGAAAAATCATGACTCGGATACACAAACACTGCAAATCAGCAAACACACTCGCACATATCAACAGATGGACTCAGTGGTGGACTTAATATAGAGACGGAGCATGATTTAATCCCGCCCACCCCCCAGAGGGGAAAACAATTCACCGCTGTCACTTGTCACTTCTGTCTGCTGGTAAACAACAGACACAACAGAAAAATTGTCTAAAAGCTGCTGTGTGTTGGGATGCACGGCCAACACTGTAAAGAACCCAGAACTAAGCTTTTATAAGCTGCTGAACTGAAAAACTGAACCTAAAAAGAAGACAAAAGTGGATGATGTGACAAAAACCTCTGTAAAATTGTAGAAAAACACAACCGCTGCTTAATTGAAAGGTATGCACGGTTTGTAATAGGCGTTAAAATCCCAGTACAGCTAACCTGCATTGAGCTATTAAAAAAAAGCCTGAATGGAAAATGATTGCGTATCCATGTGTGCAATTTCACCACCTGTTTACAAACTGTAGTTGCCATATCAGCTGTGAAAAATATCATACCAGCCTGTTATACAGTGTTGTCTGCTATACAGTTGTGCTGTCTATACCGGAGAGGTCATAACAGCCTTTACATTCATGTATTGTATCTTAATGTAATGTCTTTTAGCATCTGCTATAGAATACCTTTTCCTCTGTGTTAGACAGAGTGCTTAAATAATAAAAAATAATCCAGTTACAGGCATTTGTTCACTAATAGTCTTTTTTAATTTGAGTTTTTTTGCTTGTAATGTTTTTCATCTAATTGTATTTCATTGTTTTCTGCTTCCACTTTGTTAATGTTAGCCTTCTTACTGTTCTCTGTATTGTATTGGCTTTGCTATGTCTGTCAAAGTATTTTGGAACCTCTCCTTTAAAAAAACTATATATAAAGTTTTTAATATATTTTTAGCATTTCAGCTCTCAACTGCATAATTTGCCGGCAATTGTTTTCCCCTCCAGTTGCCATAATTTAAAGAATATCATTTGTTGCGCTCCGTCGCTATGGCCCACACTAGAAAGCTGGGTACATGCTAATGCTAAATCTAATTAGTCACAATAGTTCTCAGGGAGATTTTCTCTCTATTGTGCTGTTTACTTGCTTTTTGTATTTTCTAATGAGTATTGTTAATTATTTAATTTAATAAAATGGTATAGTAAAGAGGAAAGAGTCCCCAGAGGTGAGCTCATTTGAAAAGTGTCATTTAGCAAACTCTTTCAGCTGCTAACACAAAACTAACGCAATTCACCTCTGATTCAGAGGTGCATTTGTATTTTTATCCTGCCTTATGACATCACAACATTTTTTTGTGAAGATTTTAGCATCTGACAGAGGAGGTTAGATAAAAGTTAAATTTATCACATAGCAATAAGCTTCAACAGCCTCCTCCATTTTGGGCTCTGTGTTAGTCTTTTCCCTCAGTGCAGTTTGTTATTCCTCAACAGTGTGAATTTGTACGTCCAAATTCATTAAAACTGAACTTGAAGCAAAAGATTTCAACAGATTAACTCTGTCCATACAACACACACAGAGACACACACGCATACACAGAGGAAAAGTGGCAGGAGCAGCAGAAGCAGAGCGCTGACAGAGGTGTTTGCATGTGAACAGGTGTGAGTGTGTGTGTACGTGTGTGTGAGAGTGTGTATATGTGTTTTGCTCAAGGACACTTTAACCGGCTGTTGTTGGACGACTTGGCTGCGGCAGAGTTCACAGCTGTGACCTTTGGGTGACAGTCCTGCTTCTATAACCGCTGGACACCCTGCCAGCTTGAGTGTGTGAATCTGTATGCAGAAAATGTGTGTGGACACTTCTTTTGGGTTATTGTACATGTGTCTATATGTGTGTGTGTTTGTGTGTGCGTGTGACCTACCTTGCTCTTGCTGTCAGGGCTTGGCAAGGTCTTGCTGCCGTTGCCTGTTGGAGACTTGCCGTTCCCTTTCCCTCCTTTCTCCTCCTTCTTCTCATCTTGCTTCTTTTCCTCTTCCTTCTTCTCATCTTTGTCGGTCTTCTCCGGCTTGTCCACCTTCTCTGCCTTCTCGTTGGCCTTGTTGTTCTTCTCCGCGCTCATCTTCTCCATCTTCTCCTCGTCTTTGAGGATCTTCTCTGACTTGAGGTTCTTGTCTGGGCTGAGGTCCTTCTTCTGCTGCTGCTCCTCTTTCTCCTTCTTGTCAGAGGTGTCCATCTTCTCTGTCCTGTTGATGTCTGTCTTCTCCTGCTTGTCCTTGTTGTCAGATTTCACTGTGAGAAAAAGATGGTTGTTGTGAGTGACAGCCTATTTTATTGGACGGTTAACACGAGTCCTCTCTTAAAAAACAACCTTGTCTATTGGATGTTTAAATCCCTTACATCTTGTTAAATGTTAGAATATAAATGTTAGCATATACCAGAACTATTCAGCACCTGACAAACATAAAACCATAACGATGCATGTATGCATGATCTATCTGCCAGTTAAAGTTTGTGATTCATAACTGAAAAAGCGGTCTGACACTTCTTTACACACTGATCCAATGTGTCAGGATGTCCTCACAGCCAAAATGTATCACATCATAACAACCAGTACCAGCAGATCATTCTGGGAACATTTGGTTAAAAAAGGCTACACCGGGTACAACATAAAAGTGAGAAGACTATACCTAACACTTCATAACAAAGCTGATTAGTCACCTTTAGATGAATTTGATGGCTCATTTCTTCTCTCTTATACACAGTGCACTGACTTTGTGATGTTTGACGTATCAACAGAAGTGAATTGTAATGCTCTTCAAAAAATTATGCTAATTTCCCAGTTATTAAAAGACTATTAAAAGACTCCGAACAGAACATTCACTCCTGTAATACTGTCTGACTTTATAAAAGCAACAAAAAAAAAAAAGTTTCTAAAATTGACCAAAATCAATGCCGCAGAACTAAAGCTATTGGATTCTTCTTAATGGAAACCTACCGCCTACAATACCGTCAATGTACCCACCTGCTATACGGTAAGCCTCTAGTGGAGCTACAGAGGTTTGCTAACTTCTTTCTAATTCCTCAACCTCAAGTCACTTGACACAATTTATTAGATTTCAAACTTATAGCTCCCTATAGTTTTTTTCCATATATACATTACTACTTCATCAAAACACACATTGATTTGTGATTAATTTTCTTTTAACTTTATATTAAAACAAACTGCACAGCTGTGTCACTGTCAGTGTTTTTGCTGTATTTTGTGGCACAGTCTTTTTGGATCTGTTTCAATGAAATGACATTTACATTCTCAATCCACTTTTTTTTCACAAATTGATATATTTATAATTTTTTTTCAAATCTGAGCTTGTGTGTGATCACTGTTTTTCATCGTGCGTATGTGCCAGGATTATAAAAACATCATCCAGAGACATCCATCCTCATCAGAGGAAACATTTGGTCAAACTGAGGTTACAGCGCCAATGTAACAAACAAGCATGATTCATAGGATGAGTTCAACTATGAGAGAGAGAGAGAGAGAGAGAGAGAGAGAGAGAATGATGAGAAGGCAAGAGGAAAGCATGACAGAGAGAGAGAGGGTTTGAGAGGTTGATGAGGTTACGGACAAAACAGCCTGCTGGGGTACGTGATGGGAGAGGCGAAGGCAGAAAGAGACAGGGGCTCATTGTTGTCACTAAGACATCTCTTATATAACGGTGACAGTGGACAGGTCTGCTTCTGCTCAGACCTCGTGCCCCCTCATTTTCCCTCAGCACTGAGGTTGGCTGTGTGATAACTGCTCTATCTACTCTGAAGCTGTGCCAATTTGCTGTTGTTGTGCTTTTTTTTTGTGCTACCAAAACAGACAGCAGCTTTCTCAAAAACTGCAGCTGCCATCAAACAAAATGTGTTTCGCTTAAACCGCGGCTCCAAAACTATAACTCAGCCTACAGCTCCAATCAGGCATCGGCTAATTCTGCAGAATGAACAGCTCATGTGTGGTCATGCAGGAGACAGAAAAAGCTACAGTATGCTGTGTGCAGCAACAGGGGCACATTTAGTGATTTAGGGAGCCCCAGCCAAACTTGGCATTAATGAGTTTTTGTTGTTCTTCTTCATCCTTGTGTACCAGCCTAATAAGCTATGGTTAATTTTAGTTTTTATCTGAAAGGGCTTGACGTTTTAATGTGCAATAATAAGAATTATGCATGAACTAATATATAATTTAATTTATTTCAGTTGTTGTGAGAAAGAGAGCATTCGTAATACCTTGCAACACCTGTAGGCAAGTTTAGATTAATGAGCTCATGCATGGTGTAAATATAGAATTTATTTTGTTACCTGGAACTTACTGGACCTTAAAATAAAAGAGTATTTATTGTTTAATCATACAAGAAATAATTTAAAGCCACAGCAGCCCGCCCTCCGTCCACCCTTTAAAAAAAAAAGTAGAAATACAGTAAAAGTCTTGTATTAAAATTTTTGCTTACAAGTGAAGAGTGAAAGACTGTTTTTAATTGTACTTATGGTCAATGCGGGGCTTGTAATTTTTATGTAATGCCGCATAGTATAATCAATAATGCATCATATTTTAATTGCTATATAAAATCTGAATCTGTAATGCAACAAGTAATGTTTATCTTTCTGGAAAGCGGTAAGGTAAAAATACTTTGGGGGGCCATTTGTAAGTTGTTTCAGGGTGAAGTGAACATAATTTAATATTTTTTTAATATCTAAATGTTGCATTAAATATATATCTATTTTCAGTTGGCCAGAAGGGGGTTAATGGTAAAGTCCACCCCTGCATCTGCTTGTCATACATAGTTTGGTTATACTCCTGCATAAAAGTTCTATTTGAGCGTCGTTTCTGCCCTGCTTTATCGAGCTGTAATGAAGTCAAATCCTGCCTTGCAACATTAAGCCGATGTTAATGCCGACTCATCACTTGCTGCAGCTGCTTCACAGAGCCCCCTCAGTGTTTCATGCTTTTTAATGGCCTCGATTCTGTTCTGTTCTGACTCTAAGGTCGTATAAACATTTTAGATGTATTTGTCTATATGCTTTAATTCCCCTCTGTGCATCTGTTGTGGAATACATGTTTTTGTGTGGAATGCTTTGTAAAAGATTTGTTAAATTTGTGGCTATGGATCAGGAGGTGGAGCGAGTCGACCACTAATCAGTCCCCTGCTCCTCTGGTCCACATGTTGAAGTGACCTTGGGTGAGATACTGAACCCTAAATTGTTCCTAATGATCGTCATCAGTGTGTGTGTGTGTGTGTGCGTGCGTGTGTGACTGATTGGGTGAGTGAGCATTAGAACATTGTGAAGCACTTTGGATAAAACGTGTTATATCACAGATGATGCATCACAGCAGGTTGCATGACAGCCTCTGCCATAAGTGTATGTGGTGAATGGCTGAATGTTCAACTGGGTTGTAAAGCAGGAGGGGGGAGGGGGGTTCACACTCATTTTCAGTTTGATTTCATGTGGGTCAGACTATTAAAATGATGGAAGGAGGGAGGGCAGGAAGGTAAGAAAAGGAAGGAAGAAAAGAAGGAAGGAAGAGAAGACAGTAAGAAAGGAAGGAACACAGAAAGATAAGTGGGCCAGATTGGACCCCTCACTGAGCTGGTTCTGACCGGATGTTTGACATCCCTGTTGTAAAGCAATCTGATAAAAACATACTTCGTATAAATATAGCCTCATTCACCATTAAACTGATATAATAGTCCAGGTTTAATAAAGGTGGGGCACATTTTCGCCATTTTTACAATCATAGTTTTAATGAAATATAACAATAATTTGAAATATCCTATTATAAATTTTTTACATATGAAGTAGGGGCTTTAGTAGCACAGTTGTGTGTATATATAATTGCAGCCTAACTCAAACCTGTGGGTTCATTGCTCATGCTTCGTCTTTGTCACTTGTATCACTCCATCCTGCAACACCGGCAATATGACTCATCCAACATGAAACTGCTGGCTGAGAACAGAGGATCCATCTAATGCCACGCTACAATACACAGCTGTTGGCAACCAGCTGTGTGTGTTGGTACGACTGTGTTGTCACACGGGGAGAGAAAGTTGGCTGCGACGTAAATCAGAGCATGACTAACTTACACAGACATGGAGCTGGCGCAAGGATATGTGACTGCAGGCTGCGTTGCTCAACGCACACACACACACACACACACACACACACACACACACACACACACACACACACACACACACACACACACACACANGTTTACTAGCATGATATCCATTAAGCTACCATACTGACAGACAGGACAATCAATAGATAACCAGACAGACACTGTAATAATCTGCATGACTTTGCACAGGCATGCAGAACAAAATGATTTTATGCTCAATGAGCTTCCAACAGAGGGAGATAAATACTGTGCTAAGCTTTCTTTATCTAATAATAATAATGATATTCATTTTTGACTAATTGTATTTTCATTAACTACAGTTATGTGTGCTTACAGTGAAAGCACACTGTAATTGTAATAACTGTAATAACGGAGCTTTACATCTGTACTATGCTTTCCCTAATAAGATTATGATACAAGTACGCTACATGGAAAAAAATAAAGAGATGAATAAAAGTCAAAACCAATGCAACAAGATCATAGAACAAGTTAAATGCAATGAAATTAATTTAAATTATTCACTAAAAGCTTTTTTTTTTATTAAATATTGTAAAGGTAAGTCATAGCTTTAAAATAAAGAGCACAATTTGGTAGTCATGGTGAGAATAGATGTAAAACTTTAGGTGAATCAATACAAGACAAAAATGATCTAATTTCTGGGATGTTTTTGAGCCTGAATGAAAATATCATGAATAGAAATCTGAATTAAAGAATGCCACCAACTCTGCCTCATATTTTTTTTTTCGTTAAAGGCTCTGAAATCTATCTTTTTCAAACAGCCTCTTGCTGTGAGAGACATGGTCTTAGATCACACAATTTTCTGCCACAGTAAGTTCTTTGTTTATTTAACATGAAACATTTTTGTATTTGTGGGTTGGGTCTTACCTGCACCTTGGAGCAGGCAGAGCTCAGTTTTGAAAAAGGTAACCCTACATACTTTCTGTGCATCAATCGGGGTGAGAACTATAATTGAATCAACATCACTGTTATATTATTGGATTGACAGTTGTTGGGCTTCACGGTTACACTGCCAGGCTGCTGTCGAGCTAACCACACCCATACAGTGCTGATGAAGCAGATTAAGTTTTTCACTGTTGACCTTCATAGATGTTTGATTTTTTTTGCAGAAGTTTAACTTTGATGACGGGGCTTAAAAAAAGTATATAGAATATACATCTCTATATTTGTATATAATATATACGAATGTAGAGATGTATACATGGCTCAGCATCTGCTCAGTGATCTGGCTACATTATATCACTGTATGATGCTCCAAGACTCACACATCTGTCTACACCTCCTCTTACAGCTGTGTGCTTTTTTTTTTGCATGTGTGTATGTGTGTGTGTGTGTGTGTGTGTGTGTGTGCAGTCGAGATCTATTCCAATGGCGTATATAGAGACACTCTACTGTAAGTTACAGACACGCAGTCTGCTGTCACCGTGTCTGTGGGGGTGTGTGCCTTTAAAATCTTTAAGATTCACGTCACCAGAAACTCTTCACCTACACACACGTACTCATGTGCCTGCACTCATGCATGCGCACACACACACACACACACACACACACACACACACACACACACACACACANAGTCAATGTCTAATCAATGTCCCAGCTTTTCCCTGTCGACTGCAGTCTAAAAAGCAGAACGCATCGCTGGATGATGGATGGATGAATCACTACAAAGAGAGGGAAACATACAATATAAGCTGAATAGAAATGCATAGGAGGCATTAGAATGTCATTTGCAGACATGTCAATAATCCCAATCAGTTTTCATTTTAAATTCTATGCCCTGTGTGGGTCCTACCATTTTTTTTCTGCACGCTCATTCCCATCTCAGTATTTTCCTCTGTTACATCCAACTCAGACTATAAGAATGTCCTTTGAATCTGTCCCAGAATTCATCAAACGGTCGTTTCAAAGAATACAATGATATATGAGAAAGTGATATCTGTGCGTCATTCATTCACAAAATGAAACACAGCAATGAAGTGAGATCTATTTATGTCATTAGAGCAGGAGATGATGATTAAAAGGAGCAAAAAAAAAAAAAAACGTTAGTCAGAGCTTTAACTTTTGAGATAATGGAAATGAAGACAGGTATATGTGCTCAGAATCTACTAGCTTGTGAAACCTCAATTTGATTTACCAAAGTTCGTGTGATATTATCTGAACTTTTCTAAAACTCACTTATGACACAGTCTTGATAGAGCACAGTTCACCCAGTCCATTAATCAACAAAAGATACAAAAGCTATGGTTGTTGGTTAACACTGCAGTGTTAACGTTGATTTCTTTCTTTTCTCAAGAAACTTCAGCAGAAACACAACAAATAGTGTGCAAAAAAATGAAATATATTATGAAAAACCAAACAAGCCAACGACCTGCTGATATTAAAGGTGCAGGTTGTAGCAGTTGGTTAAATCTAGCAGGGAATCTAGCAGATTGCGATCAACTGAATATCCATCTCTTCCCCTTCCAAGTGTGTAGGAGAACCTACTGTGGATGTGAAACTGTGAAAAAAAATATGAAAAACCCTCTAAAGAGCCAGTGTTTGGTTTGTCCTATCTGGGCTACTATAGAGACATGGCAGGCTCCATAGAAGAGTACCTGCTCTCTATGTAGATATAGAGAGCTCATTCTAAGGTGATTCTTTAGGTGATGGTAAAATAAAACATATTTATATTAGATTTTTCTGCCATGCCTTTTCTGTTTGTTGGCGATAGATTCTACAAACTGCTCCTTTTAAAGCTTGTGTATCTTAGGTAGTACAAGATGTTTTTCACTAGCTTAGAAAGTCTCCAGTCTGGAAACAACAAAGAAACCTCTAACAAAACACTGTGATTTAAACCCAGTGTGGGCTGCTATCTCTTGTAAGGAACTGTGTCCGCAATCAAATTAAATTCAATGTAAAAGGCTTCAGATGTTGTCACCTCCAACTAAAGGGAGATGCCCCTCATAGACTTAACTGCTTCATCTATCTGACTAATACTCCTAATGACATGTGCAACAGCCATACGCCCCCTCTCAACTCAGCTCATTAATTTGATTAACCACTATCTTAAATTAGCATGACATGACAACCGATTGACTTGCTACTACTCTGCGGCTAAAAGACCACATTGCCAATGGTAAAACTCAGAATGATAATAACTATAAACAAATGTTATTTGTGATAGCAAGGCTCCATTTCTTGAGAGAAATTTAAAGCTAGTAAAACTGAGAGCAGAGCCAGAAGATACATGAAGAAACACAATGGATATCAACAGGTGGATAATGGTGGTGGGCAACAGGAGCAAGGACTGCAGGAATGCACACTGCCACAGAATGTTCCAAGCACTGCGTATGTTCTCTCCACCAAAGTGGCAGCTTTCAATTGATAGTCTAAAATAGACCTCTTTTCACATGTACCTGAATGCTAGAGAAGAAGGCACAACCAACAACCTATATTTAGCCAAATGCAAGTGAGCTGTAATGACATGAATTGCAACATGTTCTTAGGTGAAGTGTGGCAACAGGAAGGACAAAGGAAAGAACTGCATGTACTCATCATCGTAGACATATAATGATGATATTCATACAACCTCTTATGAAGATGAAAGCATAGCAGTATAAACCTCTAGGAGACCTCATGGACCAATCTGCTGGAACTGTGACATTTCTGCGGATACCGTGTTATAAAAATACACATCACTTTAAATTATTCTTCTAGATCAGGTCATTAGCAAGTGGCTGAAATGTCAAAACTTTATTTTCAGTTCCGTGGCTACTGAGATACAACTTAGAGACCATAAAACTGTAAATGGTTAGCTAAGCCTGCACTGACAAGTTTGCGGTTCTGGTCGAAGACAACATCAAGCAATCTGACGTAAATCTTTTATCTTCTCTTTTTCAGTAGCACACATCAGTCAAGGTCATTTCCAGTGAAAACCTGCTGCTCGCCATGACTGACGGTCTGTATATGCTAAATGAAAGAAGGTAAACAGAATTACTTTGTTAATTAATGACTGCTTCCTTGCTTCCTTTTCAGTAGCGAGAATAATCTGATAATCAGACTCAATCATTTTTCACTGTGTTCATTTAGATGATATTGTGTTCGGTTCTTAGCCAATTTGTTATTGGCACGGGGTTGTTTTGTTTTGCTCTCTGTAGTAAATGTTTTGGTAGGAGTTGGGAGCAGTTAACCTAATGCTGATTTCATACAAATTGAAGAAAAATGACAATTTGAAGTTAGGTAGGGTTAGGGTTAGCTAACCTTAGGTAGGTATGTAGGAAGATGATGTCCACATTTTTAATCCTGCATATTAACCTCTGCTTGACCACATGACCCCAAAGCACTTTTACTTTACCAATAGGTACAACACACGACCTATCACTAAACAAATATGAGATCTGGGCAATGACTCAGAAGTGTAGAACCAGGCTGTGATATCTGCACCTTGTACATGATCTACTGTGCTGATCTACAGTTAAGTTGTCAGATACATACGCACATGTGACAAAACTCTTACCCACTGTGTTCAGGTTACTATCCTGGCTGCTAACAGATGTACCTGCAGGGGGTGGAACAGTAATCAGAAAGTTGGTCTCGCAGCTCCCATGATGCCTCTTTGGGGGTGGGGATGATGGCAATACGGGTGACAACATTAACGGGGATGACATCATTGTCGCCATTGCTGCTGCAGCTTCTGTACCATCAGTCACTGTGAGCGAGCGTCGGACGGCTGTATGCGGATAGGGCACCCTGGACGGACATGCTGTTCCCATGAGGGCAAAATTGGGTAAGTTGGGTGCGATCACTGCTAGGCCTCCCATACCAGTGGGGTATGTTTCAGCTTGCACCATGGGAACAGACAGATGCGAACAGTCTGACATTGCTCGTCTCACAACGCCACGCTGTGGCAGCTCACTGCTAGGTTTTATTTCTCGGTTTAACGCAGCACATGATCCCACTCTCTCATCGTTTGCATTATTTAAATTTTTTAAGAGGCCATGACTTGAAACCCCACTCTCTGTTGAGCCTTTGGAAGGTGGAATACACGACTCTGTCTTCCCCTTTTCAATATGGCTTGAATTCTCTCTTTCTACCCCACTCACCCCTACACTACTGATTCCAACAGCAATATTAGCAATGTTAACTGCTGCAGGCCCTGCAGTGACACCAGCTTTACTCCCTGGGTGGTCAGCAACAAGAGGAGCAGAACCAGAGGGTTGGATAGCAGCAGTTTGCTTGTCTATGGAGGGCCTCAGAGCTTGATTTCCAGTTAGACCTGCAATTGAATTATCTTTCAGACTTCCAAATGCATCTTCAGATGTAGAGGAACTAACACAGTTTTTTGCATCTTCTTTTTTTCCTACACTTGAACTGGTACTTCCAGTGAAGGAAGGGTTTTGCATGTTTCTCTCCCCAAGCCCTGAGGCCTGTTTTGGAGGAAGAAGCAAGCTCTGACCTTGGACGACCACCCGAGATCCCTGGATAAAAAATCCATCTTTCCTGTCCACTGGAATAGAGGGGTTGTAGTTTTGTTGTGAAATATTTTGTCCAAAGTTAGGGTCTGACAAAGGCTTAGGGTCAAGTGTGGCATTCACAAATGATTTCCCAGGTGAGATAGAAGGAGAGGGTAATGAAGAGGAAGGGGAGGAGTGGGAAGAAAGAGGGCTGCTCGGGCTTTGTCCTGCACTCCCAAGTGCCCCCCCTACCTCTCCTGCCCTGTATCTGTCCTCTCTCGTCCTAACTGCGGCTGAACCCTCATCCTCTATCTTCAGCACTGGCATCATCTTGATGTTCGGCGATGCTGGCGTCTTGGCTGCCGCTCCAGACGTCGTCCCCCCATCATCCCTGCCTCGCCCTAATTTCATCTCGTCTTCTGTCGAAATTATTTTGGACCCCTCTTGGGCGGCAGTGACAGCCTTCCCCCCCGTTGCCATCTGGCCTTGGCAGTGCCAGTCACTTTGTCGGGCAGAGGCCGGGGTAGCGGGTGACATTGGAGAGGAGGCCAGGGCCGCAGGGATATTGGCACCAGAGAGGGTATTAGGAGGTTTGTGATGTTGTTGTTGTTGATGCTGCTGTTGCTGCTGCTGTTGAGGTCCACTGGAAGGTTGTCCGTACCCGCTGCTAATGCCAGGCTGCTGCCAGGGCGAGCCAGACAGGAAGGACATTCTGTTGCTCTGCTGTCAGTCCCCTTGTCTTACTCTTTTTCCCAGCTTGGTCTCACCTTTTCTTGTAGTTCTTCTTCCTCTCAGTCTTCAGTTTGTTTTATTCTACCTTCTGTCTCCTGCTTTGTTTCTGTGTCCGGTAAGAGCAGTTTTATTCTTCTGCAGCAGGAAAAAAAATGTTCTCAATATCCAAAGTGTTATGAGCTTGGAAAGTCAAAGAAGAAATGCATCCTTTCTTTTTTTTTTAAAGTGATGCCTTGAAGTTGTGTGACCGTGCTGCTGTGTAGGAAGTGCATGTGTGTACGCAAAGTGTATGCATGTGCCTTTACGAGCGAGGCAAAAAAAGTGTGTATGTGAGAGTGAGAGTGAGTGTGTGCGTCTAGTCGTCTCGGCTTCTCTCTGAGCACTGCACAGATCAGCTGTGGGGCTAAATTGCACCTTGCTCTCTCTCTCTCTCTCTCTCTCTCTCTCTCTCTCTCTCTCTCTCTCTCCCTGTATCTCTGTTTTCCTCACTCTCTCTCTGACATCACACAGTCACATGACAGCCCGGAATATTCCCTCATTTGCTGGAGCAAAATTTCAGCATCTAGCCCCTAGCGACAAATGTGCACAAGCATACGCACACATGGCCACACATGAACACACATTCACATATAGTGGCAAACATACACGCACACACACACACCCACAGACACACACACCCACAGACACACACACACACACACACACACACACACACACACACACACACACACACACACACACACACACAGGAACAGATCAATGCCCATCACAGATACTCAGTTGCCATATGACAGTCACTGCTCACATGTTGACAAAGACTGAGAGACACAGGAGGATATTAGTGAGACAAGCACTGAAGAATGCAATCAGGCTGACAACACTGATTGGACTTTCTCGTCTCATTAGCCCCATGACTGGCCATACAAGTGGAAAAAACAACCTCGATCTATATTTTGAGGCTATAATTTGCCACACTGACGTCATAAGATGATGCACTCACAAAAGGACCCATGCACCCTGAACATGTCCATGTCTTGATCAATTTGTACCTATATTTAAATTAATTTAACTACTTTTTCACTTTCAGTTTTCATATATCATCTACTTCACATAATTTGCTGAATTCATTTTAATGACTTAAATTAAATAAGTAGGCATTTCACTGCGTGCACAGGCAGATTTAGACATTACATTTCAAATTCCAAAATTGCTTTCAGTTTGGTATTTTTGTTTTGATATGAATATTATTTTCAGCATATGTTGGATAAAAAGGGATAAATGCACTGATTTAAGTACAAAATGGAAACTAAAAACGCTGACTGCTAAGCCTTTGAACAAGGCTAAGCACTCGACACCAGGGATTTGTACAGTTTTGGTGAAAAGCTTCGCATGGGGGCTCTTCGCCTGCTGAAATGCTGCAGAGACTTGCACTCTGAGACATTAATCAGAAATAATTGACAAGGATAATGAGAATTAATGGGACCCTGTTCTCTCAAGTTAAATTTTTTGGGCTGTTACAGCATTATACTTTTTTAATGCATCAACTAGAGCTCTTTAAAACCAAATCTCAACAAAAGTGCCCCATATATTAAAACAAGTATGTGTTTTGCGTGTATTATTAATGTGGGAAAAAAAAAAGTTACAACACAGCATGACTCAGAGGTGAATCATGCTAAGTCAAGATTGCCAAGTAGCAGCATGTGACACTTATAAAAAAAATACTTATAATTAGCATTTTGATGTGTGGGTTTTCAAAGCAGCATAAGGCAGCTAACAGGCCGAATCGCTGCATCAGATGGATCTCCGTCATCGTCATCACAAAAATACAGACAGACTCATTGTGCAAAATCTGTCATATCAATGCTTAACAGTTTCGAACAAGGACTGACTTCATAATGAACTTTAGTAGCTTTTAGTATTTTGCAAAGCATCAGCTACTCTTCCTGGGTTACACACAAAACATAAAAACAAAACTAAATGAAAACATGACAATAAAATGGACAAAACAAACAAAGACAATGAACTGAAGCTGAAGCTGAGTTCATTTTGTGAGCCTCGGGCTATAACTGCTATTTAGCCTGAATGCAATTATTATTTATTTTCCAGCTGCTTAGTTTTGTTCCGTGTACTGATGAGATCTCGTCTCATTAAACAGTGGAAGCAGGTGCAGGCTATGACTGTATGATTGTAATTATGTAGCACAAAGTTAACGGATACAAGCCAACTAGTAAAGTTTTCTGCCTTAGCAAAGATGGTCAAATATATAGCTAGACAAAGAACATAACTGTTCCAAGCTGGGTATCATAGCATTGCCATTTCTAAACCAATTGTATCAAAAGCTGTATCCATAACCTGGTGTAAACTAGATTTATTATCAAGGACATCAAGTAACATAATCTGAGTGAAGCCAGCATTAACTCTCTTTCCTGTATACATGGTTGATGATGGTATGAAGAGACATCTGTCGGGAATCATTAGAGGTGATGTTCTACAGTCTGCATAGTGGTAAAGGTATAAGGCCATTCCTATAGTGCACCTATAGTTATTATGCCGATACAACACAACACTAATTAAAATCAGGATGAAGTCTTAATACTGTATACATCTGAAGTGAGTTAGATGATAGACCAATGTTATGCAGAATGTCATCTTTTCAAATATTATAGAATCAAATTATATAGAATTGGGGACATTGCTACCATACATGTAGTGCACCATCCAGGAGGAGTCATTCACTTTAATGTTCTAAAGCCTAATAATGTCACTTAATCACAATTATAGATATTTACACTCACTGATTTCAGACTGTGCAGACGTTCTTAAATGCATCTTAAATTTTATACTGACTTCATTATTGATTATCCTAAAACCATGTGTTCACTTGTTAATTTAGTGATTAATGCGGATGTGATAATGGACATATAAAAAAAGGCAAGAGGTCCACTGAGGCTTTGTAAGTACAGGCCCTAGATATTTTTTTTCATCTGGTATAGCAAAAAAAAAAAAAAAAAAAATCCACTAAATTCAGCTCAGGATTTGTGCTACAGCTTTGCAAGGAAGATTAAAAGCGATTCTGACGGCAACCTCCCACCCTTCTTTTTCTATCTCCACTTTTTTTTTTCCAAGCATGGACTTTCTGGACTTAACAGAGAAATTGTGTGTGCATGGTTCTATCGGTATTGCATTACATCTACAATGCCTGAAGTTGCAGGGTAAAGCAATACAACAAAGGTAACCTAAAATGTATTTACAGCTACATTCTAGTCATCTATCGTGCAGCGGTCATAGTGTGTATCATAGACTCCACGTATACTGCAGAGTGCATAGACTGAGCATGAATAATCTCCTGTAAATGAAAACACTGAGCTGACTGTTTTATAATTGCTTAAAGCGTGAAGCAACCTTTCAAAAAGATCAAGGTCACATTAAAACAGGAAACAGCACTCACAATATGCATTAGATGCGTCACCTAATTGTGTTTAGTATAATGATGAACCTGTTTTTTTATGGCTACGTGGGCAGCTAAAGACCGCTACTGTTTAAAGGACAAGAGTGTAAGATTTAGTGCCATCTTGTGCTGAGGTTGTAGATTGCAACCAACTGAATACCCCTCATCCTCCATTTCCAATTGTGTAAGGCAGAGGTGTCCAAACTACTCTGTATGGCCATGTGGTTGCAGGTTTTCATTCCAATCAAGCAGGAAGCACATCAGAATTGACTCATTTAATCAATTGATCATAGTCTCCAGACAGTTGATTGGTTGAATTATATGCTCTTGATTGGTTGGAACAAAAAGCTGCAGGCACATGGCCCTTCATGGAATAGTCTGGACATGCCTGGTGTAAGGGAACCTACATTGGATACGAAATTCATGAAAACACAAGAGTCTCTTCCTGGAGGCAGTACGTGTTTTGTCTATTCTGGGCTACTGTAGAAACATGGTGGTGCTGTGCAGAAGGGGGCCCACTCCCTGTGTAGATATAAAGGGCTCATTATGCACTAATTAAAACATACTTATGAAGATTATATTCCATTTCTGCCAAGTCAATTCCACTAGATACCGCTAAATTCTACAAACTGGACATTTACCAAAGATTCTGGTCTCTTCAAAATATAAAAAGTGATGACGCTATGTAAAGTGTTCAGTGTTCCGAGAGGAAAAAAAACCAGGCCAAACCGAGGTATTGAGTGAGACAGCCGGTGAATAGACAGTGGATAACATATCAAGAGTATCTCAGGAACCACTGGGAATCAGCTGTCACTGAGCCAGCTCTAGGTCTCAAACCCTGCCTTTGAAAAACTATTTTAAACAAATACCTGATGAGAAAAAAACTGACATCCTCAACATTCCTATTTCTGAAGTTTCTTGACAGCCGACTGTCTCCCAAAAGCACACCGACCCCACCCCCCACCGCAACCCCAACGCACCCGGGTGCCTGTGCCAAAATAACAAGAGCAGCTTGACAAGCATGAATGAAAATGAATGAATATTATTACATAATCCCC
>JANJYP010151177.1:0-10365 GCA_024605115.1 Rastrelliger brachysoma
CTCCCTCACGTGCACCGTTCCTCTCCACAGCCACCCTCCCCTCCCACACGGAAACAATTAGCATCTGTGATAAGACATTGTACATATTTCCATCATTTTATCTCGTCCATTTTGTTTGTTTGTTTTTCCATCATGACGAAAGTCTTGTGTCCTCTTGTCACGGCGCTGTTAATCACAATTACATCTCATCTAGGTGCAAGGAGTTGGAGAGAGAAAGGGGGAGAAAGAGACTGTGAGGGGCCTAATGTTTATCATTGCTGGGAGTTGAATTGCTGATGGACAGATAATGAAAAAAACAAGCAAACAATTATGTAAAAATAGACAAAATGGGAGTAAAGTTAGAGCAGACTGACAGACGTTAGGAATGATGTTTGGGGCAAATTAGACAAGTTTTTATTTGTACTCCCAAGGTGCCAGTTCAGAGCAGGTCAGCATTTTCACTAGAAGGCAAGAGAAATAGTAGAGATTATTTTATAGATAGATAAAAACTGGGTATCCCGGATTTTAATAAACCTTCACAACCACAACAAATTGATAAGAGGATGTCTTTTACATCAGTTTATGTGCTTAGTATTTTTATATATTTAAGCCTTTAATATTGATATCAGTCCAGAGAGGTGGGTGGTCTTGGCTCATACCATTGAAAAGAAAGTGAACTCTTTTTAGGTGTGTGTGTTTGTAATAATACAGTGTGCTGCAATTCTTTGAAAATGTATGCGATAATGAACAAATGCAAAGAGTCTCGTGTGTGTGTGTGAGGTTTTATTTTGCTGCATTTTGCTGTTTCTATGCTGTATTCTTCCCTCTAAGGAGCAGAGAACGTTAACCACTGTGTAAGATTTACATGGTCTTATCATGTGTCATATCATACGCCTCGAAACTCACTGATCCACACTCTTTATTTTGTTAAAGCAACATGACCTAGAATTCAAAACCAAAACCAAGTCTGACATTCTTCCAGTCCAACGGAGCAGGAGAATACACGGCCTAAAGATATGAGTCCGACAGTAGATGTAGAGTCACGCTGCACTCCGCTCTCCATCTGTTTTAGTTTTTCAAGTGGTTGTGATAACCTCAGGCTGACCCCTGATTGGGATAATCTCACCCTCATCTTCTCTCGCTGGTCAGCTGACAAGAGCGCCGCACTGCAATTGGTGGATGCATCACTGAGGAAGAGGGATTTGTTTAGCATTGTGTTGGGGTAACAGTTAGCCAGTGAGAAGTTTAGTCTACTGTCTAAACCATAGCAAAGCTCCAAAAAACAGAAACAGAAGGAATGTTTAGGGTGAGAATTCAAAGAACCAAACATGTCGGCTTTCCCAGGCAGTAGCCAATAAAATAATACTGATACTGTTTCCTGTGGTGTGTACACAGGCACGACTGGACCTCTAGTACAGTACAGTGGCTGCGGCAATATGTCTTCTGTAACATCTGTAAACATTTCTTCACCCAATCTTTCAAAGTCCATACTTAACTGCAGTTCAAAGCAGAGAGCGCTGGACCCAACCTTAATACATCAGTATCTAAAATGTAAATCAGTACCTCACAATTTAATGTGTTGACTCATGATATGGAAAGAGATATTTTTATAGTTACAGTGCTTTTAAATTGCTGTAAGGGACAGGACAAGCTGCTGTCCAGTGTAGTAGCAGCTTCAGGCAGTCTGTTTGGAGGGCTTTAGTCCAGCCAGATTAGATCAGAGGACCACTCTGTTTGTTTGTTTTGATTTGGGAGGGGCCAGGCTCCTGAGGGATACCCCCCTCCCTCTTTCAGCTACCACTCTCCTATCCCTCCCCAGGATTCCCCCTCAGGGCACAGTCAACTGGAGCCCCCCTGACCTCTCTGTCACCCCTTCCTAACCCCACGTTAGCCAAGGCATCCTGGGAACAAAAAATAAAACGAAAGAAGACTGCTGTGTCTCTGTGTCCACTGAACCAAATCATAACCAGATCCATCCATCTGGGGATGTAGGCAGTGCCACCCAGGCAGGCAGCCCCTCTAGCTCTGGTCAGACCTAAGAAGAAGTTCATCCCTACGGGATGACCTCTCTTTCATCTGCTTGTAGGTCTCAAGTCTTCTCTCACACCTAGTAATGTTGGAAGGGCAATGTATCAGCGAGGTTAAGAAGTTGGATTAAGGCTGTTGCAATTGCAGTCCTGTTGTGGCATGTGTTTTTATGTTCACACTTTTTTAAAGATGCTTTCAATATATGGAATATATATTATGGAATTTATATCATGATTAGTTTTAAATCTGAGAGTGTCAGTGTGATGGGGTACTAACTACATCCATTGTACTTCATGGCTTTGGCATGAGTTTTTATATAATTTAGACAAGTTTGTGTTCGTGTTATGCAGTCTACAGGGTCCCATGACTAAAATACACTCATCTCTCTCTCCACCTACTCTCATATCTTTCCATTTGCACACTTTTCCAAATTCTTTGCCTTTCCATCCATTTGTCTGTTCATGCTCGATGAACAGCATCCGCCAAGGGCGTACACCTTCACATGTGTGTGTGTGTACACACACACACACACACACACACACACACACACACACACACACACACACACACACACACACNACCCCCTCCACCACCACCTCTGCTGACCTCTTCTTCTTCTCCCACAAGACTTTGGGGTGAGGCAGCCTGGCACCAGACAGTTATTCAAGCCCTGAGGCAGCCTCACAACAGGTCAGAGACAGAGAGGAGTAGTGAGAGGGAGAGATAAATGTATGTGCAGCTGATTATTTACGGATTAACTAGTGTCTTAACTTGTGTTTGCTTTTAAATAAAAAGAACTGAGACTTTGAAAAGTCTTTTTGGATAATATTCAGTGATTGCCGGGCATGCATTTGCATCAAATATTTCCTTAGGAAAATGCAAAATAAATTAAAGTCTAAGAGACGATTTGTTTCTTTGACTCTAATTATTTCCTTTGCAGATTCTCTTTTAAACCCATGCCTTTAAAACAGAAAAATATGTTATTCAGCCATAAATTAATTTTTGTTTTTTTTTTAGTTTTTTTTTTTATTATGTTTCATTTAATTTTAATCCCATGAAACAGGAAATAAAAGCAGGAGGATGCTGTGATTGGATTAAAAGTCGTCTTTGTAAACATTGTGACCCATGTCTTTGACACACCTCCTTTCTCCTCTTGAAGAAAGTCTCTTCATAACAGGAACGCCAAGAGATGAAGGTCTCTTTTTAAAAGAGGACATGGGATGGGGAGACAGACTTTGGAGTCTTTGTTAGGCATGTGGGCCTGTGTTTTGTGTCAGTTTTGTTCTTCTAAATCCTCCTTGGTTTTGTGTTTGTCTCCCAGCTCTGCTTTGAGCGATTAGAGACGAGGGTTTGAACGGCTCGGTTAAATGAAGACATAATTTCAGCTCTTTATTGTAGCTTTGAATAGTCAGTCTTTATATCAATAAATGACACTGGTTTGAATATTAGCTATACTTAAGGTTTGTTCTTTAAAGGAGAAGTAGCCCAAAGTGTTTGCAGAGTTTTCTTCTGTCACATTAGACTTGAGGCTGCTTCACTCTTTATGGGATGAGAGTATATTGTATTGGACAAGTGATGTCAGTAAACCATGCCACCAGAGATGAGCCATATCACAAGAGGCATCGCTAGAAATCTGAGTTGTGCCATTAGACAGAGAGAAAGGCAGTATCTTGAGAGAGAGAGAGAAAAAGGGGAGAGACACAGAACGGATTGTTCCACAACAGACTGACGGACCTTTTAGCCTTATCTTCCTGAGCTACTCTTACAGAAAACCAAGGAGAGAAGGGAAAAGAATGCCCTACTCTTTCTCTCCCTCCCATTTCCCATTCTCTCATTTCTCCTGTCTGCGTCTCCCTTCCTTCTTCATTTCTTCTTCTGCTTTTGTCCATCAGTCTTACCCAGCGTTTCTTAAAAATCCTCTTAACCCTTGCACTCCTTCCATTGTCCCCCTTTTCTTCAGTATCTTACCTTGATGTTTTAATATCTTGTTTCTTTTCCTCACCCACCACTATCTTATCCGTCCTCAGCTCTTTGGAGCGCTCTTAAGACTCATTGCTCCTACAGATTGTTAAAAGGTAGATTTGTAAGCCGCCTCAGAGTCTCAGCATCAGTTGGCTGTTGGCTGTTTCACTGTAAAATAGATCCCTCTCCGCATCTCTGACTCACAACTATATGCATGACAGCTTTTCAGGAGGGGGGCCATACAAACGCGGGCCCGCTTGCCTTTTTGCAAGAACATCTTATTTGCATTTGTTTACACGTGCCACTCTCTGCACGCTGTATGTCACGATGCTTTGGTGCAGCCCCTTGCCCAGATCCTGATACACGCAGACACACACACAGACACGCAACAGTATTTGGTTGTGATGACACTGTGAGTCGTCCCTCTCCTCCCTCTCTGACAGAATGAAACGGATGGATAATTAGATATCAAAGGGAGGCAGGCAGGGTGTGGCGAGGCGCGCGGGCCCCTACGATGGTAAAGCACTTATTAATGAGATAGGCCTTATCTGCTCTCCTCCCAGGAATTCTGCCTTTGATCGGCCCGACTCCAGACTTAATACATTTTTGATTGATAGGCTGAGATGACAGAGAGAGGCGGTGTGGATGGGGTAGGTGGGTGGAGGGGAGTGTGTATGTGCATGTATTTGGAAAAAGGGGGGGCTAGGAGAGGTGGGGAGTGTTGGGGGGGGACGGAAAAGCTCAGATGCAACTGTAACGATGCCCTTCATATGATTAAATAACTTATGACAATAGTGTTTCACCTCATGGGATTGGATACATAAAGATGAGCAGACACACAACTTGGGATTGTTTGCATGGTAAATAAATCTTAGTTATAAAGACATACACATACAGTATAAATGCACATGCACACACCCCCACATTCTTCTGCCCACACAGACATAAATTCAGTGAGACAACCCAAACAGACAGGCCTATTCAGTCACCTTAACCCCAACTATAACTCACATACTGGGGCACCAGAAAATCTTTTCCCTAAGACAGAGCAGGCGAGGGGCAGGCCTGCGGAGGGGGACCGAGATAAGGCCCTATCCCCCCACCCCCACCCACCCCGTCTTGAGATGAGTTATAGCCCACCCAGGAGGATGTGGCTAGCAACGACCCACCCGGACCCGCCACTCGGCACGCCGGGATTGGCTGGGGCTGGCGTTTTCCCGTTGGTGAGGCAGTGGGCGACCTCGTGGACAGAGATAACAGCCACTGCTCTCAATAACACCTTGACCAGAGGGAGGAGAGGCAACATGGAATCAGTGAGCCTCTGCGCGCACACACACACACACACACACACACACGCACGCAATCTCTGTGCCACACAAACCCAAAAAGTCACACACATCATACACCTCTGCCCACCCCCCACCCTTGCTCCCTCTCTCTCCACACGTCAAGAGGTGACTGAGCATAACCATTACAGCACCGTGTCACCTTGTTATGAGTCTCTGTCAGTGTGAGGCGTCGGGTAAATTAAAGAAGCCATAACTGCTGCTCCGTCAGCCGCCTGTCACCTCCCATTTATTGCCATGCCACCGGGCAGAGGGATAAACCCCCTCCCTCATCAAGCGGGCAGATCGATCAGTTTGACAGGCACATTCCAGGTCTCCAAATCAATCACACTAACAAAAGCAGGTGAAAGAGGAGGTGGGTGTTGATTCTTTTTTTTTTTTTCTGCGGTCTACCGCTGTGTTTCTGGATGAGTCAGGAGAAAAGGCCCCAAGTACACCCTCTGTTGTCCTAAAGTAAAGACTCCAAACTTCCACTTACAGTACTTTGGGTCATTGCATGGATATCTGTCCAGTTATTTGATCTAACTTTGGTGTCTCAGTGTTTCAGACTAGTTTCGTTGTTTCTTGATCACGCTCTTGTTTCGGAGATTTAAAGCAGATGCTGTATGGTCCCGGATCATTTACTGTGGAAGGTGCTGTGTCAGTAGCCCGAGGCAGATTCTAAACTAACACATCAAAGTTTTTTTTATTTAACATACAGACCTGGCACTAATGCCGGACACAGCGTGAGAGCGTGGCTGCATGAGAACATGATGAAACGGAGTCAGTGCCGAACAGAGATGGGGTGGGAAGCGAGACAGCGTGAGGAGGGGGTTAGATGATAAGAGTGGGAAGAACTGATAGAGGGGAAGAAACCGTGTAGAGAAAGAAAATGATTAAAAACAGCAATCACCCGTCGGAGACTGATAAACCAACCAGTCGTTAATTGGAAGCGTGCAACTCGTGGGGATACGGTTGGATTAGGTTCACTTCATCCCTTTGCTCTCTTTCTTCTCTCCTCTCTTCTGTGGACATAAATGTCTGGGAGACACATTCCATTATCAACATTTAAAATTATTACAGTTAATGTAATATTTACTTTTTTTCCACATTGGCCCAGCAATGGAGAGATCTCGAACGGGCACTTTTATGGAGTTCTTTCTTTTCTACTGTACATGTGAAACAAACTTGGGAGACAAAATGACATTCGTTAGAGAAGAAGATGAAAAGGCAGGAGAGTCAGAGATGGAGAGCGAGGAGGTGGAAGCTATTTTTGAGTGATCTAGGCTTTTGGGGCGTAGACGAGATGGGAGATGGGTGGTGGTCCATAAACAAAGGGCTGACAGCCCACCCATCACCCCGGCAGGTCTGGCTTGTGCTGCCTAGATAAAGCTGGGCTGCTACCTCCTGTATCAACACCATCCATCATCCATCTTTGCCTGCACGCTCGTTCGCCCTTACATCAGCCCTCGCACTCCCTACACCTGCCCCTCTGCCAGCTGTGTGTGCCCTTTCACCATCAGACAAAGCTTTCAATACAGCACACACAACTATCTGCATTTCTCTTCGTCATTGCCCTTCATTACATAGTGGCCTAGTTTGTTAACATTTTACAGTTAACTCAAACCTTTGGTGGACATATTATATTTTTAAATATAGTCCAAGCTCTGACTGTAAAATATTTGTCCACTCTTTTGATGTGTAATGTGGTGTTGTGGTGGATTATGCGTCTCAAACTCAACTTTGGAAGGACAAGCATTAATCATTCATATGTCCACCATCCTCTTTGCCGTTATCTGTTGCTGCTCATTTTTGGTTTGCAGCAAAGTCAATGAATCCTGACAAGTGAAATGAAAGGCTTTGTTTTGTTTTGTTTTGGTTTTTTTGATAATGTGACAAACTACTGAGTTTCAGTGTGTTTTGCTCATCAAATCAGACAAAGCATTGGTCTGAGCTGAGCTTTGGCAAAGCAGAATTCTCCAAAAACCCGCCTGACAAAATATTAAACCACAATTTAAGAAATTTTAGTCCTCACAAAGTGATCCTTTATGCCACCATTGTTCCCTCGTCAGTTTGGGTTTTTGTACGAGCATCTCCTTCTTTTCTTTGTTGCTCATGGGGAATGTATAATTATGCAAATGGAGATGGGCACTCTGAAGAAAAAATGTTGACATCTCCCATCCCTGCTGCCCCCTAAATACACACACATCACGCATACACCATTCAACTAGCTCTTTTTTGGCCCACTTTGGCTGGTCTGTCTCTTTTGGCTGTCTCTCAAGCATACTTTAACAATTGCAGCCATATTGCCTTTTGCCCCAGTCTTTTTTTTTTCTCTATCCGTTCTGTCCCACTTCAGTCCAACTGGACAGGTGCTGAGACAGGAAGACAGAAGGCTCTCAGCCACGCAACAAACAGTGCTGGCTTATCTAACTTTAGAGGAAACTGGAAAAAAAAAGAAGTAAAAGTTGTCCTGTGTTTTCAGAAAAATGTGCTTTGATTAGCTGCCCTCATCAATGGCACCTCTCCACACGCACACGTTTTAAACACAGGCACAACAGGCGGGGTTGTAATTGTAGCAATGTAGAATGAATTTGAGATGATTTTTTTTCTTCTTTTGGTTCAAAGATACTGACAATTTAGTGGTGGTTTGGTGCAGAGGACACTTTACAGATGCCTTTTTTTCATTTTTTTTACTTCTTTCTCTGCTTCATTCGGTTCCACAAATCAGAGGGGAATTAAGAGATAGAGTACAGACCTGGAGACTGAGCAGAGCAGGACAGCTGGGGAAATGGCTCAACTAGAGGATGAATTAAAATGAATAAAAGCCAAGAAATGGGAAAATGGGCTATCACTTGTGCAGCATAATGAACAAAGTGCAGATATCAGTGTCTTTCTTTGCCGGGGGCCTCGAAGCTCTATGTTCTCACACTAGAGGAACAAATGAGAGTGAACGGAGCCAGAAAGCATAATGATTGTCCATTAGTCTGTCCCTAAACTCTGCTTCCTGCTGTACCTTTAGGGAAGCAATGTTTCTGAGCTGTGGGAACCCATCACGTGACCTCAGTGGACCCTTTGAATACCCCCAGCTTGCCTTAATGGGCCCAGACACAACCTCTCGTGTATCCTCTGAGAGTTGAGCTCAGAGTCGGGGGTTCACTCAGAGGTTTGAAGGCTCAGTGCAGGCAATAGCGCGAAATAGTTGAAGTAATAAGAAATCTGGCACTAATAGAATAGACTGTTGTTAATACATGTGCAGTAAGAAATAAGGTGGCAAAGGCTGGACAAAAAATTGCGCTTTTTAAAGAATATGATAAACATTTAAGCAGATACAAGCTTGCTCCTTACAATTTCTTAACAAACAACTTTTCTTCTTTTGCCCTATGTATACTGTTTAAGTTACTGTGGCTATTAAGTATGTTGTAAGGGTTTGGCCATATTGACAATAAAGTATATTGTAAGATCATTTCTACTGAAAAAGCTCTAAATCCCTTTAAAAACATTATTCTAGATGCTTCTATTATTAAATTTACAAGTGTAAATTTTGTGCTTTTATTGAATTTGTACTTAATTTAATTTGTTAAAAATCTATTTAATTTACCCATGTGCCTTGCCTTTTGTGACTTTTATGTCTTTCTGTAAAGAAACTGATATCTTGTTTCTAAATGAAGGTGCTACAATCTGCAGATTATTTTCACAATTTACAGGGTTATCATTTTATAAAATGTCACAAAATAGTGAAAATTGTCTATTATAATGTCCCATAGCACTATATACTATCAACAGTTTTAAACCCAAAGATATTAAACATACATCTCATTCTGTATAAACTGTAACTACGGAAGGGTTGGTATTTTGGTTGGAAAAATAATTTTAACTATTAATTATTATTAGTTATTATTACAACACTACAATTTCTTGGCATGAATTTACAGCATTTTTGTATTGTTGTGATTAAGTACCTTAATTTGTGAGGTATTTACATGTAATTAAGTGAAATTATTAAATTATAAATTAAGCCAAAAGCAAACATCTATGCATCTGACCTATAAACGTCTTCTCAGTTGAATTCCCTCCAAAATGCGTCACTATAAAACATCATATATGCAACTTTATTAATATAAAATTACATTGTCGAAGATTGTATCAATATCAGTGTGAGTAAAATTTATTTCTTGACATTTGTTGCAACTTTTTGAACTCTAGTCCAGAATATGGACAGCAACCTAACAGTTTAATTTCACAAACTTGCACTTTTGGAGTGAATGAGTTTTTTCTCCTCCTAGACATGACAAATGAGCACCATCATCTGTCCGTGATGAGCTCATAGCTGAATATCTCCGCTCTAATGATGATGATCTTCAGTCACGCGTAGCCAAAGAAAGAGCGCGCTGCGTTCGAGACCCCTGCACTCGCCCGTCTTCTCCATTAACCCCTGTGACTCAGCTGTTGACACTAACCCCACCCCAGTCTAATGTTCACACATCAAACAGCGGTGATCGACACACTCACTCTTTGCGGTTGGACGGACATGATTGGATATGACATAAGCAGACTGTTGGTGGGCAAGTGTGTATGTCTGTGAGAGAAAGAGGTAGAAAGGAAAGGGGTTCATGATATTAGTGCTGAGGAATGTGATGTGTTGGAGGTCATGTGAAACACCGCTGGCACTCTGAATAACCTTCAGAAAGGCTATCGCGGCATGACCCGGAAACAGTCAGGTCATGTGTCAGGGCAAAAGGCTTGTCTCTGTTGACAGCACCCTTTCCAATCTATACACAACTCTCACTCCTCAACCTCCTGGGAACCGTACTCCCTGTCTGCTCAGTTTAAAGGGCTCCGTCCACACAGGAAAAGACACATTGACGTGACTGACCAAAGCATAGAGAGCCATTGTTGGCAGTTAGGGTATGAAGAAGCCATTCTCTGGGGGTGTGAGCTGAGGGGAAAACTTCCCCCAGGAAGTGCTGTGGTAACTAATCGAAACCACATCTTGATGTACCTCACTGATCAAACCTAACCCTGGATTACTATTTTAAACCGTGTCCAGACAGGAAAAGGTGTCCCTGGA
>JANJYP010151218.1:0-15827 GCA_024605115.1 Rastrelliger brachysoma
GGTCCTTAGTCCGGACCGTGGTCCGGGTGGAGCGTTCACATGGATTGAGCCGAAATAAGAGAGGCTATGCCAGGAGTGAGAGAGTGACATATACATGAGAGAGAAAGAACAGAGTGCCTGTGATTAGACTGATAACACATTGACAGGGTTAATCTCTTGATAGCTACTCCCTATTGATCCACAACACACAGAAGAAGTTGACTGGAGAGCTCACACGCACATACACACACTAATGTGGGTACAAGACGTGCGTTAGAACAGCACATACTTTCACAAGAAGATTTCTATGAAGCTAGAGCTCCTGTTCCACTAACCTACATGCATATATTACATATAACTGAGGATACCAACAGGGAACTTGAACTTGATCTTTCCCTTTTAGAGTCTCTGTCTATCTAGGCCTACAATATGTTGATATATCCTTCCCTCCAGTCTTTGCAATAAAAAGAGAAGAAGAATGTTCGAGAGTGGATAATGTGGATAATGCCTGAGTAATGTCCTAACTGAAATAACTGTAATATCAATCTATTAGATTACATTTAAACACATAGTCAGTGCAACAATGAGCAACATTTAACAACATTGAAGATAATAAATTGGCTACCTCTTCCAGAATCCCTCAGGAGTACTTAGCTCACTATATTCATACTCACTGTGTTTGTGTTGACCTGCTTTTCTGTTGTATGTAACTACAAAAGGAAACACACATAACTCACTGATGCCTATTTCATTTCAGTTTGCTGCTTTACTGCCCATTACTGTCACCCTAAATAAAGAAACAGAAAATAAAGCAATACAGAGCGCAGTGGAGAAACAATAGAAAGTGAGCTGGAGTGATACAGAAGAAAGGGGGCTTTCTGGTGATACCAGCACAACTCATATAAAATCCACTTGATAGCCTACTCAGCTATCTCAGCACAATTTTCCCATATTAGAGAGTTGGGGGATTTAAAATGATTTGGCTGGTTCTTAGGGGCTATTGCTATTCCTTGTCTGTCATCATGGGGTTGAGGTCACCTTTTGTCCATCCCTGAAATAAAAACTTCAGGTATAGTTCCCTACAAAGACAAAAAGAAATGGATTTTTCCTTCTTTTTTGACACGAGAAAGGTGTTGTATTTGGGTTTGGTTTGATATTAACAAATAAATCAGATCATAAAAACATATCACTGGCATACAGCCAACACTTCAAGGCAGATAATATCTGAAGTAATTTTTCCTCCAATTTACCAAATATGCAATTGTGCTCTTTGGGTGTGAGTGCATTTGCTCCACTTCCACTGTGAAGACAAATTTTGTATATCAGGGGCTTGTTGCCCTCCTTCTCTTTCTCATCTTTGCTGCTAGATACAAGTAAACAGAAAGAAAAAAAAATATCAAAGTCGCCGTTTTCATAGATTCCTCCTTTTATCTCTGAGGGTGAGAAAAAAGCACATTACAGTGAGATTATGCAGTGTAAACTTTGAGAGATTCCTGCAATGGCTCATCATGCTGTGATTCATTCACTTACACCTACTAAAGTGACTTTGATGCCGCAACTGAGATATACATGTTGACTTTGGGGCATGTGAAGCTCAATGTGGCTGATGAAGATAAATACAAAAGTCATTTAGTTACTGAAAATGATTCCCACAGCTCTCAGGCAAATATGGCCAGGGTGGCAGACAGCACAGATATAGCAGGCTTGATTCCATGCCATATCTTTGAAGCCAAGTCTATCTCTAAACAGCCCGCTTAAACTCCTCTTTGGATTAGTTCACGGGCCAATCTGCAAATACCAATTACAGCGCTCATATTAACTGCCAGAGACACAGCAAGGGGCAGACAGACAAGACAGACAGACAGACGGGCAGGTGGGCAGACAAACAAGACAGAGGAGCAAGAAAAAGAAAGGCATGCTTTTGGCTTAAATATAAAAAGTGTGTGGAGCCGACTGCAGAAGGGCAAAGAAAAAAGGATC
Organism: Rastrelliger brachysoma; assembly: GCA_024605115.1. Classification (NCBI taxonomy): domain Eukaryota; kingdom Metazoa; phylum Chordata; class Actinopteri; order Scombriformes; family Scombridae; genus Rastrelliger; species Rastrelliger brachysoma. The sequence continues at coordinate 1,960 of JANJYP010151218.1, forward strand.
AAAATGACAATGAAATGAAGAAAAGAACAAGGGCAAGTTGTAAAGGTGAGGGAGGAGAGGTGAGCAGATGGGTGTACTCGTGTGTGACAGCACCATCAGGTCATCCCAGTGACTTAACTCTTTCATCATTCTTACAAGACAAGACTGGTAAGGGGGTCACTATATGGTTTTCAGCTAGCCCTATGGAAAGAATAAGAAAATAATATATATAAGGCTGGTGGAGGCTGCATCTTTTTTTTTTTTTTTTGGTTGTGTCTGTACCAACTGGTGATAAAACAGGAGGGAGGGAGTAACATATTAGAGAGGGCCAGGTTCCCAAAGCATCTCTGTCGTCTGGAAGCAGAAAGAAGGTAGAGCAGAGAATATAGTAATTGAGTAGCAAAATCAAATCTTTTTTTATTCTACTCTTTGTTCTTGTATGTGGTACCTGTAAAAAAAACTGTCACAAAATCATTCTCCTCTCCTTCCAAAACTGCAATCATGGCTTCATGAATATTAATAAAAACCCTCACAGCTAACTCATCACCTACTACATACACACACACTTTTACTATTATATATCTCAAACATAAAATTCTGACCGGAATAAACAGGTTTTCATTTCAAGTATAAACCAAGACGGAGACACCACTCAGAATCCATTAGCATCCACACAATTGTGCTACATGTCACATGCAGGCACATGGCTACAGACAAATAACATAGTGTGTTCTGACACAAACACACAGACGCACACATAATTATCTTCTTTCATTAGCCTTCTCTGTGTGCTACAGATTCAGACAGATGCTGTGGATCTGAGCACTGTTCTTTGAGACATCAATCTAAATGCACCCATGTGAGACAAAGATATTCAACACAGAAGGTCATGTATAACGGGAACAATAGTGAATCACCACTTTCATACATCCAATTCACTGTACGCAGTGCAGCCAGTTCCTTCCTAGCACCTCTTTCTCCACTCCTCTTTCTAACCTAAATCAAAAGGCTAGTGGTTTGTACTGAAGGGAGATAGGCACCACGCTGAAACACTGAGTCATTCTTTCAAAGCAAACCCTTGTTAATGTGGTCACGCATACACACACAGATGAAAATTGAAAATCGAAAATGAATTTTTTGCACAGCTTAAACATATCTATACACTATCTAAGACCTGGTGACTCCCACACTCCCCCAGTATTCTGCCTATTGCCCCTAGCAACTCTGGCAGCTTGGAAACTTCTCAACTCAAGTTCGAGCATCACCACGGCGACAGAGGCACGGACTGATTCATTTCAACAGTCCAGCAGCTTGCAAGACATCCTATCTGCCTATAACTGCCATTCCACTGATGGATTCCTGTGGAGGAAACAATAGTTGAGACACTCTGTAATCCCCATGGTAACCTACCCGCGTCCTCATTGGAGACAGCAGTCCCTCCATGACTGATTGAGTTGGTTCCAGTGGGCTTGGGTCCCCTCAGCTGTGTCAGTGTATTATCCCAGCCCGCAAATAGATCCTGTTAGAAACGCTGTCTCATCCTCAGAGCGAACATCTCCTCTACGACGGAGCTCCCTACCCACCCAGAGAGCCCAGTGCACTGACAGGAACACAGAGAGAGCCTTGTGTGTCTCTGTGTATGTGTGTGTGTATGTCTGTGACATACACACACACACACACATACACAGTCGGGAGCAGGAGGAGAGGGCAGTGCCAAACTCCTAATGCTTCTCTTCCTTCCACCAACCTGTCAGTTAGTGTCTAATCTTCCCCTGCAAAACAGTGTGCAATGTCCAAGCAAGGTCTCTCGCTCTCTCTCTCTCTGCTGTATCCTTCTCTCTCACTCTCCCTCACTGCCTCCAGCTACATTTGTTCCCTTTCAATGTGGCAAATGATTGCATGTCTTTTTTTCATGGTACAGTTCTCTCTCTNGTGTGGGGGTCAAACAAAATGTACATTTATAGTGGTGTGTGTTTGACGGCGAAAGAAAGAGAAGAAAGAGAAAGAAACACAGAGAAAGAGAAGAGGGCACTCTCAGGCCACCATTGTCCCTCCAGACAATAGTGGCTTTAATCGCCTAGCAACCTGATCACCCTCTATTCTCTTAATAGACAAGGCATGAGTCACCCTCTCAAACATACAAATACACACAAACCTTGTCCCTGCTCTTCAAACATACCCACGCTCACATGGTTACAGCTGCACCATAACCCACTGTAATTATTCATAACTTGTGACTCGTGGCATATTGTAGAGTCATTATATTCTTGTTAAGTAAAAAATACTGGCTTCTATGTAATAAAGTCCTTAAAAACAAATCAGCACATGGAGGGCAATAGCTGGTAACCAGTGGCTATGCAAATTGGTGTGTGTGTGTGTGTGTGTGTGTGTGTGTGTGTGTGTGTATGTGTGTGTGTGTGTGCGCGTGTGTGCGTGTGTTAATGGTGGATGAAAGCATAGACAAATCACCTGCGCTCCAAGCTGCATCTCACTATTGCCATGGCAACAATGTCTGTTAGAGTTGGGAGCACAACGAAGCAGTGAGACCATAAAAAATGAAATAAATAAATAAGATCAGTGCATTCCTGTGCCTGTTACCTTTCTCGGTCGCAGCAGCTGGAGGTGACTATGTTGACATATTATAGTGTCACGCAGCCTGAACTGCAAGACACCAAGTGAAGTGCTCTCTCTCACTCTCCCTTTCTTTCTCAATTATTTTTAGCCTGGCTGTTCTGTATTGACCCACATAAGGTGGACAAAAAAAGCATTAAATTAATTAAATTAACCACAATGGACATATTGCTAAGGGGCCCTCATTATTTTCTGTGCACAAGACTCCATTATCCATCCCATTATCAAAACAACATAATTATTATTTTTCTGTTCATTTATAGTACAGCAGGCCAAATTATGATTCTTATCTTCATTAGTTTATTGATTATGTGATTCTAAATCGATTCACAAATGCCAAAAACCCTATTTTAGTAATATTAGTTAATAATGTGCTGATAGTGAAAATAGTGAAACTCAATCGTCAAAGCGCAGTGTACACAAGTTAGACATGTCATGTATTCCACAAGTTGACCAACAAACACACACTAGCACAGCTATTAAATCACTGCTCAGATGAAGAAAGTATTCAGAATTTGTGATAAAGATGGGTTTTCCCATTATCTAACAGTGCAAGCTGTTCAGAGCACTCTGAAAATAATCATGACACTAAGAGCTGGAATTAAATCATGAGATTCCCAAAAAGTACCACCACTAGTAATCACTAACTATAAGACAGAGCTACAACAATAGCATATGAATATTATCTATACATTACACTTAATCAAACCATATTCACTCATCTGTTCTATTTTCTAAAAAAACATAAATAGTTCTGATAATGATTTGGTGGTAAAGTATATATGTTAACATTTATTTGAATTCTCCATAGCTCCTGGTCAGTGATCATCTGATGATTTGTGCTGACAAGCTGAAAATGTACAGAGACTGTTACACCATTATACAGATACACAGATGGAAAGGCATATAGACTGGAAGTTGCTGCCACATAACAGCATTGATTGCAGACTGGCCTGCATGACACAGACATCTTAGCTCAACAATGTGTGGACAAGATCAATAAGACTCAACCTGCACAGTGGCATGACCACTGTTCAGGCAGCGTCAAATTGACTTTTAAAATGCTAACATTGATGTTATACCAGTATGTCAAGATGTCCTCAAAAATGCTATTGCTATTTTACTTTATACACACACACACACACACACACACACACACACACACACACACACACACACACACACACACACACACACACACAGTACATTACAATTGCAAACATGTATTTATGGCTTACTAACAAGAAATACTGTTCACTAGCAGTTTGTTTCAATATTCACAATCATAGAGGTAATTAACCTGTAATTAAACTGAACCTCCATTAATAGGGTTCACAGTCATGTATTTCATTTAAATAGCATATTTAAACAGGACATTTCCCATAGGAGAACACTCTTTGGTCCACATCACCTCAGACAATTTACCACTTCATACAAAACATTGCCATTAGACCACATGATTGTATCACTGGCCATGCACACATACAAAAATATCAAAGACACAAAACACACACACATAATTGATGATAAAAATATTGGATAAGTGCTGCAGAGGTCTCCATGGGCAAGCAATAGGAAGCGCTCAAATCTCATTACAAAGCTGACCTCTGACCCTGGAGCAGTCATGGACTCATAGTGCTGTCCTAAATGTAGAATCATAAATAAACCTAGAGCACCTTTACTCCTCACAATTCCCAGAATACCATTTCAGATTTTTCTCCACACCAGTGACTCATTTATTCTATTTTGTATTTGCACAGATCTGTTCTTATTGTAAACTGAATATATTACTAGTTTCGCTTGGCTTACAGCATGTTTAAGGGAAAGATGATGACTTTAGGAAGTGCAGAAACATTATTTTAGGGTGAGGCAAGGTTGAAAATGTATCTTTTTTTCACTGGGTTAGATATGAATGTGTCTAGCAAGTCTCAGTGACATACATCCCCATACATCACTATTCCACATTACTGCTGACAGCGAATGTTAACCTGTCAGCGAATCTCACATGTGCAAACACTTCGTCCCTGCCCCCAACCCTTCCCAACCACCATTAAACCTACACATAGCCATACATAAAGGAGAGAATGGGTAGATGGGATATAGGAGGTGATCACAGAATCAGAGGACAATACTGCACAGTGCAGTGCACACTGCAATATACTGCACATTATCCTTAAACCCATCCCCACCCCCTCTGTCTCCCCATCCCCATCCCCCTTCACCCATTCCTTCTCCACCTCCTCACTTACTGTCACCCCGACTGGACCCCAAAATGAATCCCTTGTGAATTTTTCCATCACACATATGCGAAGCGACATACTTTAGCCACAGTGTATTGATTTATCACCTTATAGTTCTTTTTTCTTCTTTTTATTTTTACTGTTATTACAATACTATCTGGTGCACACAGGCAAATGCAAATTTTACTATAAAAAACATTTGCACTCCACACAGACAGAATCCCAAATGTGAAAATAGTGTGTAATTTCTCTGACTGTTTTTGTTATTACTAGAGCTGCAATTACACTGTAAAAAACAGACATCCAATGGGCTGAGGTAATTAGCTGCTGCTAAACAGACTGTAACTTCACGAGGGAAACAAAGGAATTAATTACAATGATTATCAATTAAACTACATCACAGCAAGAAAAGGAGCACGAGAGGTTCTCTTCTTTTCTAGTAGTGGCACTCTAACTCCACGCTTCAACCTGATGCCTCTTTGTCTTTTAATCTGTTGTCCCATCTACAATTGCAGCCACTGTAATACATGCTTTTTTTTGCCAAAAACATATTTTTTTTGTTTGGAAATATAAACCTTTGTGTGCATGGTTCAAAACAAGACTGGATTAATGTGAATCTAAAACATGCCTAGTCACCCAATCCAGGTGATAAAATTGAATCAGAGCATTTTGTTACAGTGAGGAAGAGAGGAAGAAAAAGGAAAAAGAGGGAAGTCATATTCATCACTTGAGCCTGTGCGTCTGGCGGGGAATAGAGGGACCCATAAGTCAATGTGCAACCCTGTCACAGCATTACAGCTAAATCAATGCCACTAGAGAGGGAACTGCTGCTGACTCTCATACGCCAGACTAGGACTTCTTCTCTGCACAAACCAATAGCATTGACTCTGGAGGGAGTTGAGAGATAAGATGTGTGCCTGTTAACAACCAGTGTCAATACTCTGGGTGGTTTGATGGAGTAGCAGATAGACTGGAACGTGCTTCTGCAGGTTTTGCATGTTGTACTGCACATTCAGTTGGTAATATCTGTGTTTCACTGTCATGGAAAAACAAAATAATTTATGGCTTGTCTTGTTTTGCAGTTAAACATTTTTTAGTCAACCCAAAGTCTTCAACTACTAGCTTCCATTTCCATAGGTAAAAAGGCAATCCACTAATTCTACAAATTAATATGAACAGATCCATGTGGTGTTCATCTGTGGGATTAAAGTAGTAAGCCAGAGAAATGGTTAATTACTGTTTAAATCAATTAGCCACATTATCATAATTAAATATTAAAAATCCCCATTCCTGGTGGAGACTTGAGGTACGCTGCTGTACAGTAGATGTGTTAATCCAGGAATTACTCAAACAGTGATATCTTAAAAACTCACACAGATAGTATACATCTGAGAACTGCAGCTGCTTCAGAAGCTTTCAATAAGATTTTTGTACAATTGGTTACTGCTGCTCGGTGTCAGACTCATGGCCAAGGCTAGAGATTTACTATGATATATTGGAGTGTGAAACTACTTTAGCCTGTTCCTGGAGAAAAGGGTCCTAGCCATGTTTGAGTGAGCTAGGGCTGATTATTGCCAGAGGGAATTTGTCTGACATCCCATCTAAAGTTCATTAAACAGCAATCCCTGGAAACATGCTGCACATGCACATTGATATGCCCATGTACAACATGCAAGTGCACACACAGAGAGAGGGAGAGAGAGAGATAATGTTCTCCACCAGTATGCACAGAGGTATATACATTTGTTATGTGCAGCTGTCCTCACTGGCCTGCAGTCCTGGGAGGTAGTCAAAGGGAGAGGAGGGAAAACCCTCTTCTTTCACACCTTGCCACAGCTCAGAGGGAGGAACATCTTATCTCACTACTACAGAGAGACAGAGAATTAGAGAAGGAGAAAGATGGATGGGTTAGGGTAGTGTGAGCAGGGTTTTGTAGAAGAGGGATTGAGAAGAGAGTGGGCAAGAGAGAATAATAGTGATAGCATTGGAAGGCAAGAAAATATATATAATTATTCTTATTTCCATAACCTTCATATAGCAGCTAAGAGATATAATATCACCTATTCACCACATACATTGATGTACATATATATGTGCAATAAAATATTTTTGCCCCTATTTAAATGCACATTTCGTGTGAGGAAGAAAAAAGGGAACTGGCTTTATGCATCGTGAGCCATGGTGTAAGCATGCCCGATGCTATGAAGTCACTCCAGAATGGTATCCTAGCAACTGTTGTCAAGGGCAACCAGCATTCTCTGCAGACAGCACACTGAGCCTTGCAGAGACAGAAAGAGAGGGACACACAGAGAAAGTGACAGCATGGCTAATAGTTGACAATGGTTAAAATACCGTTTAGTGTTTCTTCTTAGCATTACCATCACAACATTTCAAACACTGATCATCTACCATCATGTGTTATTACTCTATATAATGGCTCAAAAAGCTGACTAAACAGCCTATTCCTATTAATAGTCCTGGTTTATATGTTTCTTGTTCTGTTTGTGTTTGTAGACACAGACACCCACAGAAACCTGACCTATTTCTGTATTTCTAACGCATGCTGTATATTCACACACATGCCCAAAGCATGGCGAGATACTGAGTATTGCATGTACAAGTCCTGGTGTATCACCCACCCACATACACACACTGCCCTCTACTGCTAAACCACCAACAAAACATGCAGGCATTACGTCAGTTCACATAAATGTGACCATACGGCAAAGTATGAAAATCTGACACACATGGATTCGGATAACAAATCAATTAGCATTTTGTTTGCCAAAGCTTGAATCATGAATAATGTAAAAATGCATGCAGGGCATATGCAATAATAGGAAGGATAATGAAAGCACTGAGTTAAATCTGCTATCTCCACACTGATGATGTCTGGAGTCCCATTGCTTACTGGAATATTAATACAGAAAAACACATTTTCTATTTATCACAATTCATCTCTTTGTTGTCTTGTATCTTTGAACTGACTCTAATTGAATTCTGGTCCAAGAGGCTGTGGCACTCACATGCATTCATTAACATGTAATTCAGACACTGATAGGATTTCTTGAGATGAAATTATTTTTCTGTTTCATGATGTGATAAGGAAGCTGATAAAAATTCATACCAGAAAATAGAAAAGTATAAATGTTAATTGTATTAACTGGTCTTCAGTGATATTCAAACAGCAGAGTGTAGCAATGAATCTGAATTACCTTCACTGCTTCTACAAATGTAATTGCTGATGAAAACACAATCACAACTATGATATCTGATGTAACATTGAAATACAGATACCATATTTGTTATGTACGCATTCCTCATTAACAGAAAGAAATCGATTATTGTAGCTTTTGGTGGATTTGCTTTTCTGTTTTCAGGTTCAAAGTAAGTTCTTCTAGCATTTAATTCAATTTGAATGTTGTAGAACCACAGAACAGATGGTTGAGGATATATGAAAATGTGATATGGAAATATTATGTGCATGCATAGAGACACTGAACTGCACTCCAGCTCTGTTGCATTGAATGAAAATGTAAAGTCAATGTCAGCATTGGTCAATAACAAATGTTTGTGGTTTTCTAAATAGATTCAAGATTGTTGTTCAAGATTGTCTTCTGGGTAATATATAATGCATTATGGCTTTGATTAGTGCATCTAAGGCTCCATAATACTTAAAAAGCAGCAGCTCTGATATCAGTTATTAATCAAAGTTGTATTGGCCAGTCACCCTATGTGTACTATTTAACAACCACTGTTTCCCTCAGTGTGTGAGTGTGTGCATGCGTATGCGCACATTTATATGCATACCGTATGTGAACTGACTCCTGGAGTGTTGCCATTTACAATAACATGCTGAGAAGATGCATCTACTGTTGACCTTCCTCCTTCCTGACCTGTTCATGACTGCAGGGGTTTCACGTTCAGACCCAACAACTGTGCTCAAACCAAGTGGATAAATGCCATTCAAAGGACTACAAAGAAAACACAACACAAAAGCACAATTTACACTCCTTATAAAACTTGGATATGATTATGTAGTCTTCATCTCCCTCTAGAGGTAGGAAAGAGAAGCTACAACAAATTTACAGTTTAGTGCATTCCTCCTCTTCCTCCTCATCTTCCTCTTTCCCCTGCCATGTCTGGATCTTTCATCATCTTCCTTTTGTCATTGCTGCAAAGTTAATCATCTGTAAAATGTGCATGGTGGTAATTTCTCCCTTGATTTTCTAAATGCAACCACAGTTCCCTTATGTCAAAGAGAAAACACTTCTATATTTCAAAACACTAAAAACCACTATTCACTCTTGCAACCACCAGGAACTCCTGCATACCTATCTCATCCTTTGTTAATTTATGTGTAATTATTTTTCTCATTCTCCTGCACACAGCATAGCCCCCTCTGCCTGCACGCATCAGAGAATATTGTCACACAGTTTTGGCCAAAAAAGAAAAAAACAGAGTAGGCTAGTAGTGTGATGGGTGAAACATCACTCAGATTTATTCAATCAAATAGAAGAATCATTTTTATTGTTGTTTCACATCACAACCTTGTTCTGTTGTTTAAAGATTAAACAAGATAAGTAGCTTCAGTCTTTCCTTATGACTGCTATAGTTACAAAAAGAGAACTTGACTGCTGTAATTATATTTCATGTATAGTTGGGGTTAATCATATATGAATGCATTTATTAACTTTTGTACTGAACACTGAGGGGAGCAATTTGAAAAGAGGTAGCTGTTGCTGGGACAACCAAGGTCACTTTTGTCTACTGCAAGCTCCAAAGTCAGTCTGAGCTGGATCAAATATTTTTGCTTGTGGCTAATATAATCTTTATCAATACACAGTGTCTATGGGTGGTTTCACACTTGGAAACTCGGATCGATGACTCAGCATTTTTGTGCAGATGGGAACACACCAACTGGACTCAGACCCTTTTTAAAGCAAACTGAACTGAGTTTGCTAAAAAGTGCTGTGGCTTGCCTAATCTGTCTAGTGTGAACACAAAGCTTACCAGGTTAACTTTGCCTTTTTGCACTGTCGCTTGTAGTAGATCACATGACTGTATTGGGGGAAATTGCAAGTGTGAACAGAAAGAGGACTGAGGCCCCATTAGAGCTGAAATGGACCAAAAATAGAACCTAGTTCTCTTCACAATGTGAACACAAAAAGAAATGAGTTTGTTTTACGTTGATCCACTTTCATTCAGACTACAAGCAAAAGTGGCAAAAAAGTTAATGTTCTTTTTGCAAATTGTTCACACTGGAATCTGCTATAGGCCATATTTTAAAAGATAATGTGAACAGCCAAACAAAAAATCAGATTGGAGTAAAAAATCTGAACTGAGCATATAGACTTGCAGTCTGAATGTAGCCTAAGGGGACTGAGTTCAGTTCTTTTAAAATGGACTAAATGAGAAACCACCCTATGTCAAAGTCATTCTGATACTTTTATGTAATTACCTGGACCCTAATGAGACATTTCCTTTCATCTTAGGAGTTACTGGCAATGCAAGGGTTTCTCAACATCTAGTATTAAGTCATCTTTCACATAACCACTGTTGCTTCCTGTTGCAAACAGCGTGTTACTGCCAGCCCTTCCTCCTACAAATTTCACAGTGAGTTTACCCATTTCTTTCCTGTTGTGGTTTACTGAAATAAAGCAACATAAAAACACTTCACCTTTTTTCACCTTTCTCTGTGTGTCCCTCTCTTTCTGTCTCTGCAAGGCTCAGTGTGCTGTCATCACTTTGTTAAAAAGCTCTATTGTCCAATGACAGACACTTTGGTCCACTGCTACTGTATCTCTATCAGGGACAAAATCACAAACATAAAATATTATAATAAATCTATTCAAAATATGTTTAAGTTTTTAATTGAATATTTGAGTATAGTGATGTCAAGATAAATATGACAGTTGTTGCTTTGTCATTGTCCAAATACCAGACAGATGTAAAATAAAGAAAATGTAATTGTGAAGAGCTCATGATTATATTGTATTATATTGTATTGTAGTGTGTGTGTGTGTGTGTGTGTGTGTGTGTGTGTGTGTGTGTGTGTGTGTGTGTGTGTGTGTGTGTGTGATTTGCTACAGTATGCCCCACTAGCCCATTAAACACTGTGTGCCTTTTCCAATTAAAATTTTTAACACAATATTTTTAGTGACTCTCACATAATCCTTATAGAAAATGGATCACTGGAGCAGTAGAGGGTGAAGTGAGAGGGTGGGTATGGGATTAAAACAAAGCCTGTCTCTCCACTTCTCTGTTTAATCAAGAAAAACATTATGTTTTATTTTCATTTTTACAATAAATTTGAATACAGACACTGTGCACACTTAGTCACAGATCACACCAGTTCTCCTAGTCTGTGCTGTATGAGCTGCTAACAAGACAACTCGTCATTATGAAAAGAACCTGTTTACTGTTAACTCGCTCCATATGGAAGACAATCAGCCCCGCTGGGATCTGTGTCAACCAGAGTGTGAAATGTCAGAAACATGCACAAATACACGTGACAACATTTGTAGCCATATACACACAACGAGAGAATGGGAGACAGTGAACTTGGAAGCAAATAGATTGGTCTTTCTACTCAGACATCTGTTTGGTCCCAAAGACAGATGGTGAGCCAATCAAACCGCCTGGCCATGCCACCCTGCCGTCCCTCCCCAAAATCTGGATCCTGGCACACATGACAGGTGCCACCTTTCAAATGTGACACTGCCATTGCCCTGAAAAATAATTTATGTATTAATTTCATTAAAAATATAATTGTCAGGGGATGACCACAGTGACTAGAATTTATCCTCACTGGTATCAAATCTCCAGTATATTCAGTATCAGTGGTACCCAAAGCAGAGGTATTGGTATTAAAACTGAAAAAGGCAATTTGGTGCACCCCTAAAAATATCTGTGGCAAATTTCATGATATCCCATCAAATAACTGCCAAAATATTTCACTGTGAATTACAAGTGAGAACCTCATGATTGTACTAAAGAAAAAGTGAGAGGATCACCAGTCAGAGGATCTTGAGATATGTCAGACTGGAGTAAAGCAGTTGACCAATGCCAGAAAATATCCACTTCACCATACGTATAAAGGAAACTTCAGTATCTTTTAATCTGCAGCCTATTCTTTTTCTTGACTAATGGGAACTACAAATTTGAAAATGGTCCAGTACTGTGTTAGTAGGTCCTTTGCATAATGTTGTCAGACAATTGTCAGTGGTAAAAACAAGCACTTTTAGTGGACGTACTCTGACGATGTGTAAATGCCCTGAAAGATTAAGCTATATTGGAGCTCATGTCATGGCTGCATTGATGTGTCTAAATACTGGACTAATTTAGAGAATTGTTGTCCATATTCCTCACACACATAACAAAATGGGGGAAAAGAGTCCAGGCTGAAAAATACACAAGTTTGTTCATGGACAGCTCACAGATGTCATTCCTAAAAGGTGCAATCCAAAGTCCAGGAACAAAAAGCACCAGACAGAGTTAATTTGCTGACCCCCTTTGCCAGTAAGTGCAGTGCACCAACCATACCCAGAGGCTTGCCTGCTGTGATTGAGTGAACTGGAACACTAAGCTTATTGTGTTTTGATGCTCCAACACCAAGCAGAAAACCCTCATCTATCCTCTATGAAAGGTTTATTTTGACAGCAGCTTGACCTTCTGTAGGGGACAACCTTCAGTGGGCATCAGTGGGCTTTTGCTGTGGGCAACATCCTGAACGCTAACTGATGGAACTCTCCTAACATCTTCTTAACATGTTTTTTGCTCTGAAATGACTGATTGACTGCACCATATAGTATAGTAGGTCCTGTGTAAGTATGATTATTGTGTAAAAGGGGGAGTGTGTGTGGGTGGGAAGGAAAGATGTTTTTTTCATGCTGCTGTGCAATCAATGAAAAAGCCAGTGTCTTATAGTGAATGCAAACACAGATCTCAGTCCGTAAACTCATAGTGTATTGATCGAGGGAACACATAATTAGCAAGCTTTCTTTCATCTGAGTTTCAGCTCACATCAATGTGCAGAGAGAGAGAGAGAACCCTAAGAAACATCAGGATACAGGCAAAGAAACAGAGCACAGGGAAATACTGGCAGACATTGATGAGCATCTGCCATGGTCCACATGTTCCGCTTGTTAATAGCTGTTTCAGTAACCCCTTCCTCACATCACCTATACAAGCCCGGCTCCAACAACAACCTGGCTCACAGTCAGTCAGCCATTTGGATCAACAAGCAATGTTATCACACTTCAATCAAGAGCCTGCCGCATACATTATAATGTATTAGGGGATGCACTGTACGCACACACACCTCAAACTGCAAACAATTCACATTTTACACCTGAGACCCTCCCCTGGCTACACACACAAACACACAAATGACCACAGCTGAGCGAGCAGATACTCTAGTGAAGTCAATTAGAACTGAGGTGCCTTCACTGCTGCAGTTCATCAATAATCCTTAAACAGCACGCAGTGTAAACAGCTTAGAGGATTTAATGGTATGCTGTGGTTTTGCAGACACACACAATCATACACACACAACCACATACACACTCACCAAACCTTATACATTCATGGATGTGGTGAGGTAAGAATCATTTCTTATTTGCACTTCCTCTTGGTCACACACACACATTTTCTCTTCCTAATTCTCTGAAGAAAGTGAAAATCTGCAGAACTCGGGTTAAACAAAACAAATGCAAAAAACCCTCACAATTAAAATGTCTTCTTCGTAATTCCACAGAGTCTACAACCATTTTCACCCTGCAGCAGAATCTCTTGATGATGCTTCTTTGATGTTGGACAAGCTAATCAATACTGTGATCATGGGCAACTTTCAAAGCTGGACACCAGAGAATCAAAGCTTCAATCAATATCAAATGCAGCCTGTGACCATGACTTTGAAGACTTTGTGAATGGTTCAACCTGAATAGGTTGAAACAATACATGTAATTGTACCCAGATAACAACAGAAACCTTCATTAATCATTATTTTTATGTTTG
>JANJYP010151305.1:0-15698 GCA_024605115.1 Rastrelliger brachysoma
GGTGGAGGTGGGGTATTAATATAGGCTGCTATTATTAAGGAAGAGGTAGTTGGACCTTTTCAAGTTATAATCTACTCTCACACCTACTGCCAGTTTTTAGAAGATACTTGCTTCAAGCAGTGGTACAAGAAAAGTCCACATCATTTAAGAAGGCCATGATTTTTATGCAGGATAATGCTCCATAGCATACATCCTCTTCTTCGCATGACCTACACTCTAGTGAGAACTTGTAGGCTTCTTTATTTGTGAGATTTACAGTGAGGGAAGACAATACACCTTTTTGAACAGTATTTGGGAGGCTGTGGGTTGCTGCTGCACAAAAGTTGATCTTCAACACATCAATAAAATAACAGACTCCACGGATGGAAGGCTCACCACAGCTATTGAAAAGAGGAGTGGCTATATGGTCAGTGAATATTTGTTGAAATGCCAGAAGTGTTTATTTATAAATTTTGCATTGTTTCCTTCCTATTCTTGCTCTAATGAGCAAGAAATTAAAATAAACAAGTGAGATAGGAAAATTTTAGTTTTTCATTTAGTTGCCTAATAATTGTGCACACACAGATACTCTCCTAAGAAAGCCAAAACTCATTTTTTCTTAGTTAAATATTTAATTTTGAGGTTTATTAATATTTTGGATTGAGTGAAAGCGCTGTATTTACTCAACAATAAAATGAATCTTCAAGAATACATCTAAATGTGACATTTTACAATACAGACTCTTTTCCTGGTTATTTGCTGTCTATACCTACACTAGATGTGTCTTTGTCTGTAGGCAACAGCACCCAAAGTAATGTGACTTTTACAGTGTTGTGGGACTTTCTAAATGTGAAAATGGTGTTTTAGTTTCAGGCATTATTTCTACCTGTTTTCCAAAACACCCCCTATGACACATAATTGCCCTCTGGAATACAAACTTGTTTGTTTCCTGATTATATAAAAAAAACAGGCATAACAATAATGCACAATACTACTGCTGCTCCAGTAGTTTTCTTTATAGCATAAGCAGTTTTGATGACTTTTCTGTATTAAAGGACACTTGTTATGGCAGCGTACCACTGATTGAAGGAGGAAGTGGGACAACTAGGAGAAGGTGCTTACGGTTGCGTTTGCTCTCCTCATCAGCCTCATCCTCATTGTCGGGGTCAATGTCTTCTGCCTGAGTGATCCAGTCCAGATAACCCTTCAGATCCTCTTCCAGCTGCTGCTTCTCACGCAGCTTCTGGAAGTCTCCACGAGCTTTGGCCTTTTCTCTCTCCTTGGAGAACTCTCTGAATTTTCAGAAGCACACGTACATACAAATACACACAAGCACATCAGTTACCAAATACACACACACACACACACACACACACACACACACACACACACACACACACACACACACACACACACACACAGAGGGACTTACTTTCATAGCCAATTATAAACACATACAAAGTCACCTCTAATGATAAAATCATCTTACAGTTTTATAGTGAGAAGAAAGACATTTCTGTATATTGTCCTTGTTCTTATAGTATTCACATATTTCAATCACAACCTTTCAATATCTTGTGTGTTTTCTGAACCCTAGCCACTGGAGGGAGATGTACACCTTTAAAAGACAACACAGCACTATATTTAGAGCCATACAGTACAGTAGCATATCCTTCAGGCGAGTATCTTAATCATACAGAAAAGGCAATTTAGGTAGACAGATGGTTTTGAGAGACCTGCCACATTTACACAGTATCTAAATTAATAGATTATATAAAACAGCAACTGCAGAAACTAGAATACATAATGGTTCAGAAGAGAGGAGATAAATATTAACATTACATGACGGGATACTGTCGTTACTCAGAAAAATATGCACTTATGTGTGAGAAGACGTATGAGAAGTGTCCCATTTGTGTGGTCTAAAAATTGTATGAGACACAAAAATAAAGAATTTAGAAAGTTGATGCAGATAAGAAATTATTCTAATATAAAGTAGCTGACACAGTTGCAAGAGAGTCTGAGTTGATGATTATATTAACCTTATTGGCTTTTTCTTTTTTAAGTCATGCTTTGCTGGTTGGTCAACCATCCAGAGTTAATTCTACTGTAATACCCCACCCCCACTCTACAGAACTGGGAAAGCAAACTGGGGTTTGCGAGAGCTTAGAAGCGCAGAGGGAGTGAAGGGCGAGGAATAAGATTAATTTCCCTCTCAGGAGGTTGGGTGCATTGGGGGTGGGGTGGGGTCGGGGAGGAAGGAAATGCTCACTTTGCAGTTGCCGTGGAAAGGACGTGATAGTTTGACGCAAACGGAGGTCAAAGAAGATCACTTAAAAGAGAATATACATGTAACTCGAGGTCTTATGACAGAGTAGCAGCTGATTTATTATCTCAATATGTTTATATAAAAGATCTGTGTGCTATCCACAGCACACACACACCTTATGTAGGTAATACTGTTTTCTAAACACAGCAAAATCCTGGTGCACACCAACCCACATCATACATGCTATGCACACTGCAGATCAAAACCACAGCACAAATTGCCTCTTACCCACTAAGCACACCTAACACAAGGTTTAGCACGAAAAAGGACCCGAGTATGATCAGGCTAACAAAATAAATCCAAGGTGTTTCCCATCCAATGGCATCATTGACCTACAGGAGCCAAAAGTACCAAATTAAGAGAGAGAAACACATTGAATAACAGAGCCCATCCAGCCTGCTATCAAGTGGAGGGTCTCTGTTTACAATAGTTGAAGATGCTTACCCGCTCAACACACCCAAAACCAGGTTAAGAACGAAAAAGGAGCCGAAGATCACAAGACTGACAAAGTACACCCATGGAAGCTCAAAGCCCATAGCATCGTTCATCTGGCGGATCAAGTATCAGCACAGAGGAAGGAGAAGAAGGAGAACAAAGAAGAAATGATGAGAAAGAGTGCGAAATACAGTAAGATGTTAAAAGTAGAAATGATCAGAAAAGCACAGAGCAAAAGTGAGATAACAGTAGCTTTTTCTTCAGACTAGGAAAAATCGAGATCTTGTAGGAATACTAACACCAGGATAGCATCATACAGTTAGATGAGTTGTTGAATGCATTCAATCATTTAGTCAATCAATCACATCAGAGTGATAAGAGTTGCCTCAGGACATTATCAGCAGCTTTTTCATCAGAATGTCAGTCACATTATTGTTGTGTGTCTGACATGAGTAGACATTTAAGCTGAAGGCATATGATAGTCATAGGTTATTAAACTGGGAGGGGACATCGAGGGACTTACCCAGTACAGCACGTCCGTCCAGCCCTCCATGGTGATACACTGAAACACTGTCAGCATGGCAAACAGGAAGTTGTCAAAGTTGGTGATACCACCGTTGGGACCTTGCCAGCCTTCTCTGCACTCGGTGCCATTGATGGGGCATTGGCGCCCGTGCCCTGAGATCGCACATGGAGCTGGTTCCTCCTCTGCTATAGCATCTAAAGAAAGAGACATCTGCTAGTGTCACATAGAGATCTTAGAAATAAATGGTACAGTATTTCAGTAAAATATAACGCTTCTTTTTAAACCACATACAGGAGTTCACTTTACAATTTCACTCAAAATTTAAAGAAGATGATTG
Organism: Rastrelliger brachysoma; assembly: GCA_024605115.1. Classification (NCBI taxonomy): domain Eukaryota; kingdom Metazoa; phylum Chordata; class Actinopteri; order Scombriformes; family Scombridae; genus Rastrelliger; species Rastrelliger brachysoma. Next base: position 3,607 of record JANJYP010151305.1, read on the forward strand.
GTCTGTTGGCATTAAATTTTTGTCGAAGCCCTTGAGGAAAAATAAGCCTGCTTGTGGACAGGTTATAAAGTCTAACTGAAATTGCATTTAATCATGACTCTTTGCAGAGTGTATATCAACACACTTTTTAAATGTATCATTATTAGTTTTGTAGTATTAAAATGAAAAAAAAAACATTTTTGTTAGTGACAATGATAAAAATATGCCACATTATTGCTTTTTGAAAAATTACATAATAACTATCTCTCATTTGGTTTCAGAACTCAGGACCAGTGCTTTACAAAGCAGATGTGTATGTGTAATAGGCAAAAAAGACACTTTCATCTCAGTTGGACTAAAATGAATGATTGAGAAACATGATTTTCATAATAAGCACATTATGTCAATTTGTATTCATGAATTTGTTAAAAAAATTATTTTATGCACCAGTTCAGCTGAGCTTTCATGCTGCCCAATATACCATAAGGATGGTTGCACCTTAAGCATCCAGTTGAAAAGCATGTGGATATGTGCCAAATAGTGTTAACAGTTTTAATGTCAGGTTGCTTTCAAGAAAAAATAACTGTTTGTTACAGGGTCTTAATTTGATGATGTATAGACAAGAAAGTTATATATATTTTATGTGTAAAATAAACAAGAGGACGTACCTGAACCAGGTATAAAGCAGGTTGCGTGCATTTTACCAATGAAAAGCTCCAGGCCAATAATGGCATAGATGATAATGACAAACAAAACCAGCAGGGCAATGTGAAGGAGAGGGACCATGGCTTTAATGATGGAGTTCAACACCACCTGTAAACCTAAATAAGGAGGAAGACAAACACATTATAAGAAGCCTAGTTCACAAACACTTCATAATTCCTCTGTATTTTTTTTGCCATATATACTGAAAAAATATAAACTCAGGATGGTCAGTGGGTTCAATTATTTCAAATGTAAATCATATATATATATACACCCAAGTTATTTTAGTTGATGTTATTATGATATAATGACCAACAACATGAAGGAAAATATACTACATGGATGAATACACAGACCCATTGCCACAGGTGTATAAAATCTAGCACCTAGCCACGCAGTCTACATTTACAAACATTTGAGAAAGATAGGTTATTCCGAAGAGCTCCCTGAATTCAAGCATCATAAGATGTCACCTTTGCAATAAGTAAGTTCGCAAAATATTTTCCCTGCAAGATTTTCAACAGTTAACTGTAAGTGACATTATTGAAAAGTGTAACTGTTTATGAACAACATTTTAAATAAAGATGACTGACTGTGAAAAGTCACCAACTTCTGTTGACTCAATAACAGCAGTTACAAACTTCCTCTGACATTAACATGAGCACAAAAACTGTGTGTTGAGAGTTTCATGGAATGGATTTCCATGACTGAGCAGCTGCATGCAAGCCTTATATCATCAAGCACTATGCCAAGTGTCAGATGAAGTGGTGTAAAGCACACTGCTACTGGACTCTCTGGACTCTGGAGCACTGGAAATGTGTTTTATGGAGTGACAAATCACGCTTCTCTATGTGGCAGTCTGATGGACAAGTCTGTGTTTGGTGGTTGCCAGAAGAATGTTACTTGCCTGACTTCATTGTGACAACTGTAAAGTTTGGTGATAATGGTATGAGATTGTTTTACAGGTGTTGGGCTAGGCACCTTACTTCATCAAGACATTTTGGGCAATTCTATGCTTCCAATTTTACTGGAACAATTTGAGAAGGGTCATTTCTGCCAAAGAAGGACTGTGCTCCTGTGCACAAAGCAAGGTCCGTTAAGATATAGTTGGGGGAGTTTGGTGTGGAAGAACCTGACTGGCCCGCTAACCCTGACTTCAACCCCACCAAACACCTTTGGGATGAACTAGAATAGAGATTACAAGCCAGGCCTTCTCGTCCAAAATCAGTGTCTGACCTCAACATTACTATGCTGGATGAATGTGCATACATTCCTACAGACACACTCCAAAATCTTCTCAGAAAAGTAGAATTTTTTGTAGCCGCAAAAAGTGAACCAGCTCCATATTAATGCCTACAGATTTAGAATGGGATATTTTAAAATAGGAGGGCTCAAGGAATTACACTATTGTGATGGACATCAGTCAGGATGCATGGATAGGAGACCATGAAACGTGACTTCACTCTCAAAAGATTTATTTTAAAAATCTGGGTTGTAGAAGTGTATGAAAAAGGGGAAAAGAAAAAGACACATGAGTCTCAGTTAGGTATGCCATCCCCTGCGAAGGTTAAAGAATAGCTGAAAATGAGGGCTGTGTTTAAATAGGGCTTGAATGAACAGGTAAAATAAATAAAGATAATCAAGGGTGAAAAAACTGACCAATCAGTAAGAAGGAAAGGAGAAGAGAGGAAGTCAAGTGATGGAAAGTAGGTGGAATAAACTAAGCAAAATTGAATGAATCTTTACTACAGATATCACAAAAACTCTGGTACGTATCCCAGTACTGTTGTCCATATACTCTAGGTGCAGTGTGTGATGGTTATCCTGTAGCCTACTATATCTTTTTACCACTTGGTGAGAATCAGTACTGCTTCATCTATAAATTTGATAACACTTTCAGTACATAAATGTGTATGAAAAACATATAGTTCAGAAATGTGTCAGAAGTGTTTACTCTGAGCTTGCTGTTATTACAGCCAGAGTTCTTGTCTCCAGGGCGCTGATGTTGATGTTGAATACATGTTTTCAGAAAACAGTCCTCAGGGTCTATGGTGTGCTTACACCATCTGGCCACATCATGCGTAAGCCCTCACACTACAATTTACTGGGCAGAACAGAGGACATTATGCAAAATAACAGAAAACATGCCAGAATGTGGCAAATGTGAAGGATTGGGTTACACTGGGTAACATGGTGTGGCTGTTCATTACTTACTGGGTACTCCTGAGACCAGCCGCAGGGGTCGCAGTACACGGAAGGCTCGAAGGGCTTTAACATCAAATCCACCTGGCTTACCCCCGTGGCCGTGCATCGATGGGTGGCTACTAAGTCCTTCGCCTTCTTCCACCTTATCATCTTTGGTCAAAACCTCCAAGACAACACTGAATAGTCTGTCAGGAAAAACAAAGAGAGTAGGTAATCATCCTGACAGGGCATAATTTCCATTAATCCATGAAGCAAAGCATGAGTATATACATGTATGAGTTTTAATTTATATGTAATACATACACAGTATCTGTCCAAGCCTATTAATCTAATATTACTATGACATTTTAAAATTATAAGTTTTTTAGGACACTATAATCTATATGTGCACTTTTCACAAGAACTATGGTCAGAATCATTCTATTCTACATTTTCTCCTTCCTCTTGTCGCTCCACAAACTATGTGTTTTTATTATATTAAAATCAGTTCTTAATGACTGATAATGTTTTTGTATTAATACTCACACATGCCAACATATTAAAAGAACACAGAGTACATTGAATTGCTTATCATATTGAGCCACATTTTTTACATCATGTTTTATTTTTGTACTTTGCATGTGATTAAATGTTATCAATAGTAATATTTTACATTAAAGCTAATATCTGATGAGTAACTTCAAGCATGAGTACAATATATAGAACCTAACCAAGTCCTAATTCAAATACTCTAAATAATCATTATTAATAAGTGTGTTTTCTCACATTAATAATCAACAGTGGAAACAAGGTCTTATATTCTACACACTAAATGTTGACCATGTACTTTAATATACAGCATTTGTACTTATCTGGGTATTCTGTCCTATTTGACTTCTTTTCACAGTCAGTCATCTTTATTTCATACATTTTGAACTGACAGCAAGTGATTGTAGGAAGTTAGGGAAGAATGAAGAAGGTTGACACCAAACCAAGTGTGTTGCAATGGTCAAGATCTTTAACCTTTTTTAAAATGTCACTTACATTTCTTTGCATTTCAGCAGTTCTTACATACTCATTTCACTTTAGTGTTATTGAATTATGATACAGTAAGTGTCATCACTTTATTTTACAGCCACCCACAAGCTATACTGATATCACCTGGATACAGTTGGAATGGCAGGTTTTACATTATTATATTAACTGCTTAGGATTTTTGAGAACTTGACAGAATATGTTAATTAAACTAGATTATCACATGCTGATACAGAACTACAAACCCTTTCAATGTGAAGCTATGAATGCAGAATGATTACATTATACTTATACAGCAATACAGAAAATAAGATTCTCCTGCTATAGCCACAAAGTGAACAAATCTCTGTTCATGAAAGAGGACACTTCATTATAGTCAGACATTGCTCAACTAGCTGAGAGGGGAAAATCATTGACACATCACAAGTTGTGGACTACAAGCAGTGAATGGAGCTGCCAATATGGGGCTGGAAGGAGTTCTAAGGGCCTATAAGCACAGTCTGCTGAGTTATAAGTTTTACTGAGTCACAGCTGTAAGACTGACCACCATCCGCTGGTGTTTTATTACTCATCCAGTCATGTTCAGAAGAAAACCAGCCTTCACACACTGACAACTTTTTACTGAACCTACCTGCAGAGAAGCACTTTCATTTTTCAGATTCCTCACTGGTGAAGCTGGATTATACCAAAGATTCTCCTTACTGTTTGGGGAACCACACCAGTGACTGATGTTTTAGACCTCTTACTATGAATCACATTTTATTCTAACTGTGCTACTTTCTTTTAGAAACTTGAACAGTTCAGACTTGAGTTGTGTAATCCATCAGTCTATCACAGTCAGTCAACATCAACTGTACAACCAGCAAAGTTCATGAGCCAGCCAATGTATATTTATACTTTATGGGAATTAATCAAAACCACTTTACTGGAACATTATAAAATGTGTACATCCATATATAAAAACTGTAAAGAATATGTTAAAATGCGCAACCTAAATGTTTTTGTTGTTTTAATCTATTCCTTTTCTGCATATTATCACCTTACAAGGTTGTTATAGTCAGCCTGTTAGCAACAGACAGAGGACAACATTAGCATTTATTTGGATTTGTGTTTCTGGTCAGCAAACAAATGCCAATATTCATTCTATTTGGGGCTGTGATTGGATCCTCACCAACTCCTGGGGGATATATCTGGCTCTGTAGCTGCTAAGTGCCCCACTATGTTCACCAGCTTGTTGCTAACTGTGTCTGTTTGCTGTTTGGTTAGTGAACAATGGCTATTTAGAGCTTTTTCACTTAAAACAGTTGTTTACTGCAGCTGCAAACAAGGCTGATGAGAGCAAACTAACAGTGAACCAAAACAGTAAAGTTGCAAGCCAGACAGCTAAACAACAAGCTGAAAAATGCTAAAAGAATCCATAAAACCGAGGGGAACTGCATATTGAGGTCATAACTCTGATTACTATAAATGACCCCTTTTCACATACATGTAGTCATGTTTGTAAATATGACAATAAGTGCAGCTTAAGAGCTAACTTTTAACCATGCTGCCATAAAAAAGCTTCACATCTCATTAATAGTCACCTTTACTTAAAATCATTTTCAAAATATTAATGTGATGAATTTAACAACTGTTCTTTTATGTGACCTTACCATACCTTTGTTGCTAAACTACTTTGCATCACTGGAATCCATGCATTTAAATCTTTTATTTTTTCTGATAAAGACATTAAGCGTGTTTTATTTTATTTCTGCCTCTCAAATAAATCAAAATGTTTTTCTGTAATATTACAGCACATTGATGGAAAACATCTATGAAGAGCATAACTGAATGAAAAAATCAAATCAAACCCTTCATGATGTCTAGCTGAATCCTCGAATGCCTCAATGCCTCTGTTAAATCTTAACGTGACCTGTTTTGTACATAAATAAAGATTCTAAGGAAAATTGACACCTGTCATAAAGTGGACTGTACCTTGACCTGAAATTAGTTCTTTCAAAGCCCTATAGACAGGGCTATATTTTCACATCACTGGGTGTATTATTTCAGACTGTCATTTCAGTGATTTAGCAGCAGCAGTCACTCTTCATAGCAGGAGCAGCCGTCTTTGGATTTGACTGCATGGCAGATCAACCCTGCGTGCTGCATACAGACAGAGATCTGACCCAGCTACCCACTGGACTGTGTGTATTAGAGGAGAGAGAGAGAGAGCGAGAGAGAGAGAGAGAGAGAGATAGAGAGAGAGAGAGAGAGAGAGAGAGAGAGGACGGAAGAGGGAAAAAAAGAAAAGTGTTGATACAGCTGAAGATAACCAGAGAAGAGTTTGCTAGAGATATGGACAAGGGCACCATGAGGTAGGGAAGTGTAAAGCATAAAGTACAACCATATGAGAGATCAAAATGGAAGGGGGAAATAACAAGATGTTGCTGTAGAGACAAAGCAGTGCAGGATGGGAGAATGTCAGCAAAAGACAGTAAGTGAGAGGAGAGGAGAGGGAAAAATGGGAGGGAGTGTTGTAGAAGAGATGAAGTATGGAGAGATGGTGACTCACTCAAGTGGTGGTAAAGCTCTGATTTATTCTCTCTGTCTTTTCTGGGTCATATACTGTGGGTGTATGAGGGTCTCTATTAGCACTTGGCCACTCAGAGCAGAGGCTTAAGCAACTTTAACACTGACTGTCTCCATCAGAAACACTGCAAACTGCAGCTGTCAAAGAGCTCAAAGTGCAAATCCTAACACCAAACTAAATAACAAAACCTTCATATTGTGGTCTGCAAAGACATTGTTTGAATCAACTGATGTGGTACCCACTAAGGCAGCACTTCGAACTAATGGCTTTTATACAATACTGTATGTTACATTAAAGTAAATCAATGACAGTAAAAATCAACTGTGAGCTCCAGGACTCACCCTATGACGACAATGACGAAATCCAGCATGTTCCAACCATTTCTCACATATGCATTCTGGTGCATCACCAAACCATAAGCGATAATCTTCAGAAAGGTCTCAATTGTGAAAATGATGAGGAAGGCATACTCAACTGTTTCCTGCAGACACACAGAGAAAAGAGAACAAAGCATTTACAAATTTGCATATGATGTATTGTCATGGAAACACTGCAAGCTTAAAGGGGCACTTTAAGCACAATTTTTCACATTAAATTAATTTCACTCATTACCAGAATGATTACTCAGGAGGAGCTATTGAGAAACAAACCCAGGTGATGTAATCATGTGTCTTAGCTTTTAATTCAGATTTAAAAATTTAATAGAAAACTTTCTTTACAAACTAGAGGTTTGGAGTTTTGGAGATACAGGCATTCAGAAAGTGTGGGGTCCAGTTTTGAGTTACATTGAGGGAAATAGGAAACTTTTTGAAAGTATATAACTAAACCAAAAACTTCACATTACTAAAGTGATGAAAGCATCTATAAATACTAACACACACACACACACACACACACACACACACACACACACACACACACACACACACACACACACACACACACCATTGCATATATACCAACATGTGGGTTCTGCTACATAAAGTGATAAAGAACATTACCATATACAATATAATATACTGAGCATCTGTTCTCATGAACTTTTATGGTATTATGGAGTAGAGAAACATATTGTCACTTCTGTTATTGTGTTATATAAATCTTATTTGAAAAAGAAAATCTATTTTAAGAGATGTAGATGAATTTCTTCTGCCTGAAAAATAACAGGTCATGATACACAGGTACATAATATCAATTGGTGTTGATATGGCCTTACCTTTGAAAAAAAAAAGTACAAGATAAACACAAACCCCATGCACAACACACACTTGAACAGCCATCCTTATGTAGACTGCACACTCAAGCACACTTATTTTGTTCATCCTGAGCAGCAAAGTCTCACCTTGTCCTGACCTCATTCTGAGCTGCTTTAGTTTTCACCCTTTGAAAACTTTGGCAGCACATGTTCACACTATGATAGTCATGCATATATGAGAAACCTTGACTATAAGTTTAAGACAATATGAATAGCATTGTTTTGACTTAGTACTGTATTTGGTAGTGAGACAAGAGGCTGTTTGTCTTTATGTTTTAAACACACATTAACACATTTTTAACTGCCTGGAGCATCAGGATGTTAACATGACACTGACGTTATTATCTCTGAAGATGACAGTGAAGGAGTTAGCAATCAGCCTTTTAAGCAGATTTGGAGCAACATTAGCATTCATTTGAAATTATGTTTGTGTTCATCTGATGCATGTAAGACCAATATTCACTCTCTTTTTAATGCTGCTTTTGGGTTCCACCCACTCCCAAGGTAAATATCTGGCTTCTTGGCTGCTAAATTATCCACTATGTTCACCAGTTAGTTGCCATGTGCTGTTTGATGGTGCAAAAACAAGAGCAGATCCAAAACTGTTAAGTTGTAAAACTGAAAGTCACTATAAATCTCCATATGAGGAGAACTGCAGAGACTCAAGATAATTCTCATCAATGTTCATAACTGTGAGCAACACCTTTCACATACAATTAGTCACATACATAAAATACTGATAATAACCACACTGACATACCAAACCAACCTGAAAGGACTGTAGTCAACAAAAGTAAGCTGATGTCCTCTTTTACACTAACATTTACACTTGAACACACCACAGACAGCACAGAGGGGAGCCTGCTGATCATAGACATGTGTCTTGAATCATGCATCATGCAAGAGGAAATAAGTCAGTAGCCTGAATCCAAAACCATCACACTAACACTAAGAAAATAATCTAATTTATGTGTTTTTCTTTGCTCACACTATAGGAATATGAAATGAAAATGGTTGGCTTTGCCCAGTTCAGTTTGATCCTGGATGAGGGAAGAAAATACAGAGGTAAAGATAAGGAAAATATCACAAAATGGAGAAAACTCTGATTCACCATTTGCCAGAGCTGCACAGCCAATCAGAGATCTCCCTCAGCAAAGTATGAGTGCGTCTGAGTACAGCAGAGGTTAAAAAAGGGACAAACATACTTTTTAATAAAATGGCTGTCTTTAGAGGGTATGAGGAGACCAGAACCTGTGATGCAACTCAGCACTGCGTCTTTCTCCACTTGTTTCAAAGACACAGGAGAGGACACGGGAACATTAAGCCATCAGATTGAGGTCAACTGGAAGTGAAGCTGACAACAGAGGCACACATAGGTAGATAAAGGTGGTATGTGCATGTTAGCGCAGTGAGATGTATGAGATCCTGGAAGTGAGCACACCACAGAGTGACTCAGCTGTTTAGGACAGTTGTAGGACCTCCCTGGAGATAGGAAACCAGAGAGAGTCTCTGTTCATCCTTTGTGCATTAGGCAGGTAACCTCTGCAGATGGGCTGGTATACATACTGTAATATCTGCTAGTCAGCACAACTACAAGTCTGCTGAACTGCCTATTTCACAGCCAGAGGCAGCCACAGCCATTTATCTTTACAAATGGGTAGATCTCCTCACTCTTATAAACCAAAATGCACAAAAAAGTATACACATGCTAAATACTACTCACACATACAGTGGTGGTGCATTTTGAAATATCACATTAAGAATCATTCTCAGGTTTACAAGTGCAATTTCTTTTAGTAGAGTAACAGTCAAAATTCTAAATAAATCTTAAAAAGATATTAAAAACTTGGTTCCATAAAAATACATTAGAAATTTTAAGTATTAGGTCATTTTGGTACCAGTGATCCACTAATGAGGGTCATGCTTTTTTATTCAAAGGCACCATTTTTGTTGCCGTGCTTCGTGTCTATATAAAGCCAGCACCTTTGAAAGTTCCTCAGAGACAAAACACATGAAACATGCCTGAGGACATTTTCAGCCCATTGAGATTGTGCACATTTTTAAGGGTGTCCAAAAACTTTTTTCCACCACTGTTTATTGTTATATGCATATTGTACACATAATACCCTTTTCCACCTGAGGTAGTCCTTAATCCCCTGCTCCATGTTCTCTGTGGACATCGTAAATGCAAGAGCACTATGGGCTGCAGGGCTCGTTTTCCCAACAGTTTACTGCAGATTGTGAGAAGCACTTAGCCCAGAATAAGAGACATGGGCTTCTTTGTTACTGAAGTAAAAGGTTGAGTTAAGCTTACGGCTGCTGCCTCTGCGACAGACCATTACCAGGCCACACAGAGCACAAAGAAAAGATCTATTCATACAAGAATGCAAAGAAAGTGACAAAGGGATAAGTGAACAGTTTTAGAGGCATTGACAGACCAAAAGCGCCAACAGTAAACAATAATTCAGTTTCTTTTAATATGCTTAATATGACCAGTAAAAAAAGATAAGATAAGATTTTGAATGAATGCATATGTAAATTTAAGAAGGAAAGAACAGCTTCAAGTGTGGTTTACAGTTGTAATTGAGTAATAACTGAAAAGACACTGAAACTGGCATGCAATAAGTTGTTAGAACTTTTTTAGCTTTTGTAGGCTACAGTCAATTTATGCAAATTGCCACTTCCTTGTTCATGAAAGCATGTTAAATATAATAGCAAATGATAACCATTTCCTCTCAATTAACCAGCAATTTATTCATTCATCAGCACGTCTAACTGTGAGCAGAAATAGAAAGAGAGACAGAGAGAGAAAGACAGTGAGCAGAGGAAAGAGGCCTTTGGGGATGACCATAAATATCTCTGACTCATCTTAGTTTATTTGTGCTGTAAAGAGACTTACTGTAGTTTGTTCCCTTTTCTCATAGAGTATATGCATATTATCATTAGTTAATGTGTTCACTTAATTGGTTGCAATTATCTCATGTCTATATCACAAAATGATATACAGTAACGGGCAAAAATATATACACACACACACACACACACACACACACACACACACACACACACACACACACACACACACACACACACACACACACACACACACACACACACACACACACACACGTGCATTTATATCTTTGACTGCATGCTAACAATACAATCTCACATAGAGCAGGAGATACCACATGGCATAGATGTTCCTCCTCAACCCCCACAGCAGAACAGACCCCTCTGTGCCACAGGGTGAGTGTTCATGTCTACAGGCACGACTCACAGTTAACACGGTTAACTTGGCCATATGATAAAAGACGTTATGACCTAAATCCAATTATAACCCAAAGTGTGTAGGTTTTGCGTACAGAATCTTTGTGGTTATAGGTAAACCTGAAGATGAATGGTGGTAATGTAAACTTATTAACAATATAGACGGGCCTGACTTCAGCACTCACGAAATGCATTACCTCTTCCACCAAATTACACATAGAAAATAGAAAATAAATGTATTTAATTACTTAGTACCATTGTTCATACATTATCATTTATTGTCTAAATAAAAACAGCTGATTGACACTGATGCTAAAGAAAGATCAAAGTGTCAGAATGGTCACAGCTCTCCATCATCTACAAAAACAATTTTTTTGTACTATTGCTTCCATAACTGGAAAACCAGTCATATGCCATTACCTCATCTGTGATATCAAACAGTTACAGACCACAAAAAACATTTATATATGGATACACAGGCAGCAACTATTTTTCTCATTTAATTGTATGTCCATAAAATATCAGACAATAGTGGAAAAACCTACCATGAACATCCGGTTACTGTTCATACAATTTTTCACCACGGTGAAGTTTGCATGTAGGTATTTAAGTATTTAATGCATTTTGCTTAACATTTATTTGAATGGGAGCACTGTAATTATAGAACATTTTTTGTCCTGTTGATCACAGCATGATTAAATGTTTCTAGGTAACATGATAACCTGTTTTCTGTGTCAATAATCAGACATTAACTTAATTTAAACATTAACCTTAAAATTATATAAAATTCACATCCTCGAGTTTTGAGGAAAAAGCTGTTTAGGATTGCTAAAATCAACTGCCAGAAACAACAGAAAAACAATATAGTTTTCAGTTTGAGAACTGCACATAGTGTATACCCTATCGCAATACATGTTAAAAAAGTGGTCAAGAATTCCAAGAGTTGGTTGTTTCAGACAGTTTATTAAGGTGTTTATTTTCACTAATCAATTGATATTTGTCTGACAATGATAGTGATCAAATTTTCCTCTGTGTTGCTTGTTAATACGGGAGTTGTGTTTATTTTTTGTTTGTTATATATTTATGTATGTCTGT
>JANJYP010151311.1:0-17762 GCA_024605115.1 Rastrelliger brachysoma
GCACACAACATTTGCCTCAGATATTGAGTCACTGGCATTTGTTTTGAGCTTAATACCAAATCTGCATAGTCAACGGCAGCAGGTTCACAGCAGTTGATGAGGCATGGCTTGCCTAATTGTAGGGGACAGAGACAGATATTTAAGTATAATCATCCAAAGATCCTTGGTTTTCTCTGTTAAGTTAAAAAAAATGAGTGAGAAAAAAAACAATGCTGTAGATGAAGTTTCACAGGATGTTTCATGACCCATGAACTCTTGTTTCCCTCTGGCCTGCAAGCTTCAAATGACTTTCCACTTGTCATCTCATCCCTGCAGACCTCGCACCGCATCATCTGGTCTGAGTTAGACTGGATAGGACTGTCCATGTGTTTTGCTGCTGAAATATGCATGCACTGGAAGTCCTTTGGCAAGTTGATAGTATTTGACCTCATTTTCAGGCTTAGCGGCAATATGAAAGAATGAGCTTTGTGAGATTCAACATGTTTTTGCATTAGACCCCTTGTAATGCCTGGAGACAGTTTACAGTCTGTTTCATGTTGTGAATCCTTCATGCTGCGTTCCTCCTGCTCCTACTAGAGTCTAACTAGACCAATAAAAGCTTGAACCAAGCTGATTATGTAGTCTACAGTATGTTCAAGCAAAACATGGTTTAATTTCTGAGTGGTTCATTCTCCGACTGTGGGGGGATGAGTTGTTATGTAACCATAGATGCAACTGATCCAAATATAGCAGCCATTAGGGGATAAGCTCCAGGTCCTGTAGGCTTGGCTAGGCTTGGCTTTACTATGGTCCATCCTGCCTTGATGTCTTTGCCGCTGGTTGCATACCACCCTCCACACCAATGTCCACTGTTATCACTGCAAACTGATATGCCCCAAATTAACAGCAGAGATACCATCTGAGCTGGTCATTGAATTAAGTGTCCCTTCCTATCAACAGAGAAATATCTATCTGTGGTTTGACTTTGTAGGATTTTGTAGAATTTCTTACTGCACTTAAAGGGCAGAGTTTGCATCACAGCATTTTATTGTATTTTTATTGCAGCTCTACTTTTTAATTTATCGTAATTTGTTTGTTTTTGTCATTTGTTGTCATATATTATTGTCATCTTTTTCATGACTACAGTTTAACAATCATCATTGACTTTGGCTTTCACGAGATAGATACTTAAGTGTGCCATTTTCTATAACATTAAATATTCATGACTAGAGCTGCAATGATGAGCTGGTTCAAGTTAATCAATTGACAGACTAACTATTTTGATAAAGAAGCATTGCTTTGAGTCATTTTTCAAAACTGGCATCAATGAATAACTGATCAATTAGTTGAGGGAAATAACTGACAGATTAATCAATAAAAAATAATTGCTAATTATAGTGCTTTTATCATGACTAAAAAATTAAAAATAAAGTTTATGTCAAACTTTAAGTTCATACATATTATTCAATGCTGAGAAACATAATCTGCTTTATCAGGATTATGTCTGTCTTTAGTTTAATCACATTTGAAAAAACAACCCACCAACTGTCATAATATGTCACAAACATACAAACACTGTTTTTTTTTTACTCTGAAAAAAAACACAAGACAAAAATGTGTTAGTTCTCAGTCAGTCATGCCTTAAGTCATCGTTGACATGAACTTGATTTGGACAGAACAATGTTAGTAAAAAGTAAAAAGTGACTAAATGGAAAGATATGTTATAAATAAACACTGCCTTTGTACCCTGTTTATGCCATCACAGTCTGTATAATTGAACTTTCATGTTCCTTTCCCAAAAGCGGTCTATTCAAACTGGTCAGATTCTTGCTCCACATCAGCTCCAGTAATCTAGAAACGTATAGGTATTTATATAATGTTTTATAAACATAGTTTTTTTTTAATTAATTACACCTTTCTGGTCTTTTCTCTATGTTTTCTTTTCTTTTCTCTTAATTAATCTCCATCATTACATGTTTTTTGTTATTAGCTTAATTTTCAGTAGATTTGTGTGTATTTAGCTTGAGAGGTCAAAGCTTGAAGACACTTGATCTTTTATGCCCATAAGAAGTTTGTGTTTTCCTCAGCCCAGTATATAGTATTTCTGAAATACTTCATGCATTATAGAGATACTTGTGAGTGTTTGGATGTTGCCTTGTGGTGCATGCAGGCAAGCCTGTCTGACATGTTGAGTAGGATGTGTTGATTGGATGGTGTTGAACAGGAGGTGATAAACACATAGCTCTTGTGGTGTAGGCACTGATTATACCATCATCTCTTCTCACCATTATGTGTCTTTTTATACCTTAAAAGAAACTTTTTTTCTACTCAGTTAATTGGCCTCTCTGATCTCCTTAAATAAATCTGTCTCTTAATATAACTGGGCCACAAGAGTTCAAAGACAATACAGTTGTATAGTCAGATAGCAGGTATCATACAGTGTACCCTCTCTGACCTTCCTGTGTGTTCTTGGTAAATACTGACAGACAACAGACCTGCTATCATTCCAGCACACACGGGATGAAATATTTAGCAGGATAATTAATATTTCAGTAGCAGGTGCGTAGTTTCAAGAGATTAATATCATTGTAGACTACTAAATATACACCTGAAGCAAAATAAATTGTATATATATGTACACACACACACTGTTCTCGTCGCAACTCTTGCCACCCCAGGCCCATTTTCTCTTTGCATAAAACTTCCAATGGCAACAATGGAGGGTATTAGCCAGTGCAATTGCTGATGGGCTCTCTACCTGAATGGTCCATTGTGTCTTGAGGCACAAACAGTGCTCAGACCTCCACTGTTGTGTAAAGGCCTTCATGACAGAACAACAACAAGCTTCTGCAGACAGTTTAGATCATTGTAAAGTAGTCATATTTTAAAGGAAATAAGAATCATAGAGAAAATAAACCCAGCAGACAGTTTAGCTGATTCATATTTGTGTCCAGCCCATTTTTTTCCATGCTCGCTAAAAAGAGGACATTTGCTATTTTTGTCAAGGTTGATGAACTCATCGACAGTTAATAGGACAAAAGTTTGGCATCTTTTTAAACGTTTCTGAAAAAAGTTTCTGAAATGAAGGGTTTCTAGTCAGAACCGTGTGGTTCATCAAAAAAGTCTATTATAGGAGAGAAATCTCTCGATACTTGGTAAGATGCTTTATTTTCTCTCTAATTTTATAGCTTTCCCTCTTTCTCTTCTGTTATCTGCAGTTGATCTCCGTGGTGCCCGCCACCTCCTCACTTCCCAGCATTCTTTGCCTGGGATCCCCGTCTCCTTGAAACAATCCATTGACCTGCGCACATCCATGGACGGAAAGTACAAGGAGATTGCGGAGGTCAGTGCTCACTTACTGTGCACAGTTACAAATTTATTTTAAACATACTTGTGTCCAGATGTGTTAACGTTGATAATGCTGTATGAACTGTATGTGTGCCCCCATGAAGGAGCTTTTCTCCCGCAGCCTCACAGAAAGTGAGATGCGCAGCGCCCCCTATGAATTTCCTGAAGACAGTCCCATTGAACAGCTGGAGGAGAGACGTCAACGCCTTGAGCGACAGATCAGCCAGGATGTAAAGTAAGGGAGAGTGACTGTGTTTGCAGTCGGACTCTGCTCTGATGATCCCAAAGTGACCTCAGTCTCTTTGTCCTCAGGTTTGAACCAGACATCCTTCTGCGAGCCAAACAGGAGTTCATGAAAACTGACAGTGCCACAGATCTGGAGTGAGTGGGTCTTCTGCTCTAGGCAACAATGATCTCATTATGCATTGAATGTGTATCTTAAATTACAAAAAAAGAATATTTGTTTATTGAACTGCCATTAGATATATGAAGGAGCAAAGTCAAACTCCTGACCTGCAGAGAGAGCTGGTTCCAGAGAGAGAGTACCAGCGGGTCACTATTTCTGGAGAAGAGAAATGTGGGGTATGTAAGATGCAGTGATGACTGTCAACAAAAACACTTCTCACTAAATTTTTTTTGTGTGTCTCCCACAGTTAGATAACACTTCCTCTCCTTTTCTTTCCACATTTGCTTTTGTTCTGTTGTTCTTCTATTCAGGTCCCCTTCACAGATCTGCTAGATGCTGCCAAATGTGTGGTGAAGGCCCTATTCATAAGACAGAAGTACATGGGTCTATCGTTGCAGAGCTTCTGCAGGACCACTTCTCGTTACCTACAGGAGCTCAGTGAGAGACCCCTGGATTTAGATATCTATGAGGAGGAGATCCCAGAGACAACAGAGACCACTGTCACTGCTGGTATACACACATACACACATCGAAAACACATGCAAACAATCATATACTGTGCACACAATATATTCATATATAACCAACAAAATAGGAGATCCTGATCCTGAGCTCTGAAAACTATTGATGGGCAATTATTGTTTTATATCCAAACTATTTAATTAGTTAGTTAAAACACGTAATTAATTGACGATAAAGATAATGATTACTTGTACCCTTCATCTTGATTACTATATTCTAGCTTAGTTTACACAGAAAGGATACATAATCTGATGCTAATAAGTCATGTCCAGTGTCATGTATGGCACTGTCACATTAAGACATAACAGGGCACACCCACAGATTTCACAATCCATCTGTTCCACACCCTTGAACAGGCTGTCACAACATCCAGGCTGTCAAAATGAGACCTTAGCTGCATGTACGTTACCACTTCATTCACAATTCCACATTATGTCTTCTCTCAGATGCCACAGTGCACCCACCTGTTTCTAAAACGCACCCGTATGTGAACCAGGACCCTGCCAGCATGCCCCCTGATATGGGTTACGGTTGCAAGATGGTGAACGGTGTTATGCATGTGTACATGACGAGGAACACAATGGAAAAGTGAGATATTTTTAATGAATCACTTGCATGCACATGTGTTTTATCTTTGGGTTGATATCGTTGGATGCCTGAACCAAGTCTGTTTTTAGACTCAGTTCACACATTTCTCTGGCAGAAAACTTCTGCTAAAGTTTTCATGTTGCTAACAGGAATACAGAGCTGGACCTGCCGTATCCAGACCTGCAGGAATACATTGCTGATATGAACGTCATGATGGCACTCATTATCAATGGACCAGTGTACGTTTTCCTCATTTTTTAATACATACTATAACTGAAATGATGATATTTGACAGTTCAAATTGTTTACTATCACTCATGTTTGTTCTCTGTCTCCTCTTTGAAGCATCTAGTTAAATACGCCAGGAAAACAGTTTATCAAAATCACAATATAGCTTATTGCAGTTATGCAATTTTATTAAAGGAAAATGTGTCCAATTCTACACATCATGTTCTAAAGACTTAAAAAAGCATTGTTTCTACTGATTCCCACAAAAATGTTTTTTGAAATGAAAAATAGATAATTCCCTCTAATATTGCAAATTATGTCACAATTTTAATATCAGTCAAACTAATTGCAATTGAATATTTTATTCAAAATAATTCAGCCTCAAAAACAGTCAAGTTAATTTTCTGAATATCACAGAAAGTATTTATTTTTGGTTTCTTTCACCACAGAAAGTCCTTCTGCTACCGCCGTCTGCAATATCTTAGCTCCAAGTTCCAGATGCACATCCTGCTGAATGAGATGAAAGAGCTTGCAGCACAGAAGAAAGTCCCACATCGAGACTTCTATAATATCCGCAAAGTAACTTGAAAACTGTTCTGGTCTGGCTCAATCAAAATTATTTGTAACAACCTAAAGTTAGAGTCACATATCTATTTTTTTCTTGACAGGTTGACACACATATCCACGCCTCGTCTTGCATGAACCAGAAACATCTTCTGCGTTTTATCAAAAGAGCAATGAAGAAGTATCCTGCAGAAATTGTGCATGTGGAAAGAGGAAAGGGTCAGACGCTCATGGAAGTGTTTGAGAGTATGAACCTCACAGCCTTTGACTTGAGTGTAGACACCCTGGACATGCATGCAGTAAGTTACACCCCTGAAGGATAAACTACTAATCAGTTCACAAGAGTGCCCTGGATGCACTGAAATGTCAAATAGTGATTCAATTTGACACCAAGCTCAATAGATGACAGATTGTGACACAGAGTTTTAATTTTTTCTTTGCAGGACCGTAACACTTTCCATCGCTTTGACAAGTTCAATGCCAAATACAATCCCATCGGTGAGTCCATCCTGAGAGAGATCTTCATTAAAACAGACAACCACATCGAGGGGAAATACTTTGGTCACATTATTAAGGTGCTCACTCAATGCATAAAGAATCATTGTTGTTACTCATGTTCATGCCAGCAGATTGACTGCGTGAGGCTCCTCCGCCCTCTACTGACTGTTTGTGTCACTGCTCCTCAGGAGGTTATGGCTGACCTGGAGGAGAGCAAGTACCAGAATGTGGAGCTGAGGCTGTCCATTTATGGGCGCTCCAGAGATGAATGGGACAAACTGGCCAAGTGGGCAGTGAAACATCAGGTCTACTCAGACAATGTGCGCTGGCTTGTGCAAGTGCCGCGACTTTTGTGAGTATCTACAATTGCACAACATACTTAAGAGAGAAATATTGCATTTTTTGAGCCAATGCATTTATTTAATATACTAATTAGTTATTTTCCTAAGTAGAATTTTAGATATAAATATTTCAAAATATGCAGTTATGGATTAAATTTCTGTAGTGCGCACAATTCTAAGTACATTTACATTTACATTTGAGGAACTTGTGCTTTGCTTGAGTATTTCCATTTGATGCAGCTGCAACACAATTTAGGGAGAAATTTTGTACTTTCTACTCTACTATATTATTTGACAGTTTCAGATGAAGATTTGATACAATGGATAATATGACAAGCTTTTAAAATGCGACACATTTGTGAAGATGAAACCAGTGGTTTCCAACCTTTTGGTCTTTTGTCATTTCACAGAAGGCGGGTGTATCCAATATTTCACCAAAAATCTAAGATTAGAGAACTGAAACCATGTTTGTATATCACAACATGACATTTCTACTATAGAGATGGATTTCACAAACAGTCTTTCAGAGTTTTATTCCATAATCACATTTATATGCATGCAGTATTAGACAGAGAGACCAAGAGTGATGTAAAATAAAAGTCCTTTGTTCAGCATTTATCCTGGATGAGTTCTGCTTCCTCAGCCATCAGCTGGGAACTGAGGTCGAGTCACAGTTTGACTCTGACAATATTACTTTTCTTTCTTACACAAGGTTTATGCAAGTGAAAAGTTTAGTCTACAGATGAATGAGTGAGTGGATAATTAAACAGTATATAATCACACACATATAATATAAACAAACCCCTAAGTTAAGAAACCACTGGTCTTTAAAAAGTAGGATGTTCATACCAAGTATACATAAGTAAAATAGATGACTTTTCATTGGTACTACCATAATTATCTCAGACTGAGCCCTTGATGTGTTTCTTTTTCACTTTTTAAAGTGATGTCTACCACACAAAGAAACAGTTGTCCAATTTCCAAGAGATGCTGGAGAATATCTTCATGCCTCTGTTTGAAGTCACTGTCAACCCCAGAAGCCATCCAGAGTTGCACCTCTTCCTTCAGCACGTACGACATGTTGTGCAATAACGCATTTGATTTTTTCACATAATGCCAAACCTCAGCAGGTTTACGAATCCGCTTTCTCTCCCTCACACAGGTTGTAGGGTTTGACAGTGTGGATGATGAGTCGAAACCAGAGCAGCATATCTTCAACCTAGACAGTCCACTGCCGGTCAACTGGACCGAGGAGGACAACCCACCCTACTCCTACTACCTCTACTATATGTATGCAAACATGACTGTTCTGAATCACCTGCGCAGGTACATGACCACAATTCATTTTACTGGGTGCCATAAGCTGCTTTATGTTATTGTCAATAGTCCCTGATTGTATGATTCTGTGTTTACATTTAGGGAGATTAAAATTAGCTGGCTTTTTTAATTATAATTTTCTTTTTCTCAATGAATGCATATATTGACATATTTTTTAAATATTTTTACAACCTCTGTCTAAAAATGTATTAGTCTTTGTGCTAATGACACCAAAGCCTGCTGTCATAATTAACCTCAACTGACAGGTTTCATTCTCACAAAATTATTTTTGTTTATTATTAAATGACAAAGAAGGATTGACATTTTAAAACATTAAAACATCTGTTACAGAGACACCAGAATTAAATGAAGAAATATGCTTATTTCAAATAATAATGAAATGACAAACATTTCCATGTAACTTTTTTAAAAAGTTTAATTTCAGTATCTGATGCAAGGAACAATTTTAGATTAATCTCACATTTAGACATGCTAGTTTTTCCTTGTTCAGTTTCCACTTATCAGTTTCCTCATACTGACTCTACCTTAACTCAGTTAATTAAAAGCCAAATACAAAAACCTTCATTTAAAGTCAGGCTAAATAAATATTATTTATAAATAATAATGAGTAATGTGGATATAATGAATTGAATAAGGACACTCATAATAGACAGCTGTAACCTCTGATACTTTAAACCAGGAAAAGCCATAATAGATATATTTTCCAGCCCTAGTTATAAGTACAGTTTGTGCACATTATGTCATATTTTTGCTTTTATCTGTCAATTGTTTCATATGAGAGACTAGGAAATCTTAATTAGATTTGAACTTTGTTGACCATGGAGTAAAGCTTAATTCCACCTCCCATCACACTGTTAAATCTGTGTCTTTTGGTTCCAGGCAGCGGGGGTTTCACACACTTGTACTACGTCCACATTGCGGTGAGGCAGGGCCGATCCATCACCTGGTGTCTGGTTTCATGCTGTCAGAGAACATCTCCCATGGGCTGCTGCTTAGGAAGGTGCTGCAGCCTTAATATCACAACGGATGCATCATTTTACACACTTAGCTGCAGTGTTAATGCACTTTTATTAGAACCCAACATTATGTGTTATATGTTCCCCAGGCTCCGGTGCTTCAATATCTGTACTACTTGGCCCAGATAGGCATCGCCATGTCTCCCCTAAGTAATAACAGCCTGTTTCTCAGCTACCATCGCAACCCTCTGCCAGAGTACCTGTCCAGAGGCCTGATGGTCTCTCTGTCTACAGACGACCCACTGCAGTTTCATTTCACCAAGGTCAGTGCACACAGCCAACCAAACATTTGTGCATTTCAGAGTTTTAGATCACCTGTAAATCAGGTCTTAATCCTCTAAGATGTGAGAATGAGGAATACTGTATAATTGTAACCATACAATAATTGCACTAACTATGAAATAGCTACTTAGTTTGGAACTATTAGGACTTGGAAACTTTTCAACTATTAGGAAATGGGGATTTGCATAACTGTTGAGCAATGTTCATAAGGGAAGAGAGAAGATGTGTGTATATCCATGCTACTCACTTAGTATTATTCTGTAGAATGTTCTCACTTTTTGCAATAAAGATCTTGAACTTGAGCCTCTTCTTGACTACATTCTTGCATCCACAAACATAATTACAGTGAATTTACAACTCAGATGCTAAAAATTTAACCAAAATGTTGCAGCATATGGATAGTGTATGTTTAATCTCTTTATCTATTTCTTTTGCTCTGTACAGGAGCCGTTGATGGAAGAGTACAGCATTGCAGCTCAAGTGTGGAAGCTGAGCTCCTGTGATATGTGTGAGCTGGCCAGAAACAGTGTGCTGATGAGTGGATTCTCTCATAAGGTATTAATGACCATAACTATCGGTTATCATCATTGCATTACACATTATCCAGTTTTATTGTATACAGTGATACCTGCACCAGGAACACCCTGAAAAGGGTTTTATTTTACTCCTCTTCTGGATCAGGTGAAGAGCTACTGGCTTGGCCCAAACTATATCAAGGAAGGACAGGAGAGCAATGACATCAGACGCACCAACGTTCCTGATATCCGTGTGGCATACCGGTATGAGACCATGTGCGAGGAGTTGAATTTAATCACTCAGGCCATCCGCACAGATGAGCTGGAGACCATCGAGGAGGAGGGCAGTCTGTGTATGGCGGCTGTGCAGAGAGAGAAGTGAACAAGCCGCACAAACCAACACAATGAAACAAAATTCTCATTACATTCCCTGTTTTCTCATCAGGACTTTGTACAGATTTGCATATGAACATATCACACTTGTGAGAGAAGCTTTGTTTCAAAGAGAGTTGCCGCTGTGGCAAGAGGACCTACAATCTGTGTACCTGAGGCATTTACTTATAGTTTCTTTGAGTTATTCTTTGTTCAATTTGTCACAGTAATTTCAAGATGTCCTTGATATATTTATTTTTAAATGATTATATTTTCATGATTTGTTGCCAAATTTCTGTCAGTGTCTATTTCATGTAGCAAGCCTGGTAAATTTTTCACCCTCAAAATTTTCCCTTTTAATACAATTTACACACTAGATCCAGGAGTGACGATCAAAGAAGACAATCAGGAACAATTTTGCTAAGTAAAACACTTGTTACTGCTCACAGGACCATAGCTAACATTCAGTACACTGAGATCATGTATTTACTATCTTTTCTGGCAGTTTGAGAGTTGTTATGACCTCAGAGGAGATAACTTTCTACCTTTAAATACTTTTACATGGTGGGTAGGTTTGAGGCTGACTCCATTTTTTATAGGCTCCAAATATATAAAGCTTTGAGTACAGGACTTTGGTCTTCCCCCTCTGGCAATGACAACAAAAAGGTGCGCTCAACTGTGATTTTATGGTCCTAGAAAGTTTCCTGTGCAAAACTATAAAAACTGGTATTAATTCTAACAGTAATGCTCAATTTAAATAACACTTGCAGAAAATATAAATAAACAGTTAACAGGATATAAATACATATAAATAATTTAAAATAATAAAAAGATAGGATTTATTATTTATTTACAGACTTTCTTTTTGGTATTAAGCGCAGCTGTGACTGATGACTGCGGTAAAATTCTGGATATGGTCCTGATTCTTTACCAAATCACCGACTTTTGCAGAAAAATCTGTGAACGTGTACTCCAAACACCGTTAAAGTCATAGTAGAAACACTACTCCATGATTGTTTTTGTCTGATAGTTAGCCTTTTAAACTGTAACTAACCACAGGATAATACCTCATGCTGTATGACTGGTTGATCTTCAGTATTCCTGCTCCTAGCAGTTGGATTGGTTCCATGTTTCTTGCTGCTCCTTGTGATATTCTTGCTTGTATTTCTTTTAGTCTTTACGGTGATGGTTGCATGAAGGCATGTCACTATTGTTTCTGGTGTGCAGTAATGCTACTAAGTTGAAGCATCTAATTATACTAACTTACTTTGTAACATTGTTTCTGCTGACAGTCTGAACTTTAACTCCGGATATCATTTGACCTTTTTTTCAGAGTACAGTGAATAATGCATGATCAGTTCCTTTAATTTTACTTACTATCCAAAAGAAACTTCAACAATTACCAAATTCATGAACACATCTTTTCTGAGAACAGACGTACATTTTTCAAGCTCCTGCCTTGTCCTGATGTTTTTAGGAGGATGACTTGTTGCTATGTCCCCCTACATGATTCTATGTGTTATTTGTGAAATATTATTTAATGATATCTGTGTCTATGAAAAATAAATGTTGTTCATATCGGCGCCTGGTTATGTTTTATAATGTTCTATTCTCATTAGTACTACTAGCTTTAGTTGTAATGTTATACAGGAATGAATATTTAAAACCTCAAAAGCAGATCATTTTAACCTGTATGTTCTATTTTAACCTATTTTAATCTATTTTAACACACAAATCAAATCAGATGTTCTGTTTTGCTCTTCAAGACTTGAAAGAAACATTTTAGTAATGGACTGTGAAACCCTCCCTTAGAGTAAACCTGTATGAGAAAATAACCATATAATGAAAAGATAATGCAGAGCAGCTGCAGGAGTGATTGTTGCAGAGTAATGATTCTTAAGTCAAAAATTAAAAAAAAAATGGTTGATGACAGAAGGAAAACCAGCCACAGCATCATATTATTTTACACCAGTTTTATGCTTATCCCTGCTTTCTTATGTCCAAGTTATGTTAGGCTCTTCTGTTCAAATGCAGGTTGTGCAGAGACCTTTAGAGTGTTGGAGGAATTAAAACACCTCATATTCCAATAGATAGTACCACAGCACAAAAAATAGGTTTCAGGTCTAATGACTAGCTTGAATTAATAAAACATATTTTATTATGTTCTATTATCCTTGTTCTTTGATTTCAACAGTTGATATATGCTGAAAAAGAAAGAGTGAAAAAACCCAAATATTCATCATTTAATAAGACAGTGAGGTTTAGTTGCTGTTCATTAGTAGGAGCTTTTGCAAATGTCAGCGAACAAGTGAAACAAAAGAGAGCTTTGTGTGGTGTCCATATTTGTCTCATTATTCTCAAATGTAGGTCAAAGTGAGCAGGAAACGAATCCTTATAAAAGAGAAAAAATTAAATGTATGTGTAGCAATTAATTGTGAGTGTGATGCCAAATCTAACAACAACTGAGACAATTCATGATAATAATTCAGATAATTGATTGACTTCATACTTATGTATAGTTTTACTTTTTGCTATATAAATAAAAATGTATTGATTGATTGATTAAAAAGAGCTAATTTAGCAGAGCAGTCTCCATGACAACTGCCAGTTCCATTCGCTGATGAAGACCATTTGATATCTCCATAAAATCAAGATAAAGGGTTTTGTGTTGATAATGTTTCGTCAACCTGGCATTCAAGGATAAAGATACATTTGAGCCATAACTTTTTGTGCAAGTAGATGATTGCACAATAATCGCTTATTTTTATTTCTCAGATGTTTTGTTGCCCCAAGTGTTTATGTTAAAGATGATTGAAATTTATTTATTTAGATAAACTCCTTGAGCCCCCTCCTGCTGGGAAAGATTGCAGCCTCAGCATGACTTGCAAAATATGTATGCCATAAAGCTCTATAATTCTTGCAGCAAAGCTATATCCAGTGATCTGAGAGTGATGCCATGCCCCTTCTTCACAAAGTGACCAAATTGCACCCCCCCCTCCCCCCCCTGTTAACCTGCCATCTCCCCTCCCCATCCTCTAGTAGCAGAGAGTGAAGAGACAGAGTGGAGGGGCAGGGGCTTATTTAGTTGAATATATTGATCTGTCGGACTCATCGATCCTTTATCTGACTGATGTCTGTGTGAGTGAGAAACTATTGCCCTGACCATGACTCTAAAATATCAATAGCCTAACTGTGCTGTGTATTAATAAAGTGGTCAACATAGCAGACAGATTTTAAACTGCCTTTTTTCTCTCTCAATCACATATAAGGAGGGTGGTTCTCAAGCTTTTTCACACGATGACCCTTAAGCTACCAAAAATGAGACCTTCTGACCCCCATTTGATATTTCCCAGGATCCCCTTTATAATAATAGTTTTGTTTAAAAAAAAAAATTTGCCACCTTATGAGACCAATAGGTGGGGCATTTTTTTCAGTGTGAGAAATAGGAGATGTGGCGTGAGAGTTGGTAACCCAATAGCTTAATACATAAAGTAAATAATTAATATGTTATATTAGTTATATTAGTCAAATGTTGGCATGCTATTACATAAATTAGCCTAAATAATTAACACACTCACACACACCGCCGTTTATCTGTTAGGAAAATGTGCTTGCTAAAAAGATAGGGGGTGTTCGTACTGGGAGTGTCATATTCTTTGCGTCGGGTGGATTTTTTTAAAACAAGTAAATGCAGGCAGTTCATAGCCTATTCAAAAGAACCGGTTGATCAGTCTATGAGTTCACCCCGCCTACCTCCGTCGCCCCTCTCACCTGCTGCACAAAGAGACCAGTCGAGTCGACCTCAACCTCTCACCCATTCCCACTGGCAGAGCTGTGAAAGTCGTGGCCAGCCACAGTTGCAATCGGAAAGTCTTTCAAAATGACAATGAAATTGGCATACTGGGATATTCGTGGGGTAAGTTCAATGCAAGCAAACTGCACTCCATTCTTTTCCGCTTGCACGTTAACGTAACCGGTTTTTCACGACTCACCCGCCATTCCTTATAAAATTCGCTCTTTTTTAACCAGCTATCGGAGTTTAAGTTTTTTTTTAACATCTGTAAGTTTAAAAATAATTTAAGATATGATTTTGACTGAGCTTCGCTCGGTAACATGTTATGTAAGGCTCCGTCACGTGGCTCCGCTGTCGCAGTTTTTAAAGAAACATGAGTAATATAATTGTAAATATAGATATTAAAGATATGACCTACTGTATTACATGTGGTGCAGCTGACTGTTTTCGCTGCACTCACGGAAAGAGTGACGGCAGAGGGACTGTAAATGTAAACCTCCTCAATATGGACCTCTAAATGTGCTCATTCATCAAGCAGTGAGTTGTGTATAACAGCAGAAAAACTGTGTTCTTAACCGAAAGTCTGAAGCCTTTACCGGGGGTTGTAAGCTGGTTGTAAGCACTTGCATACCGCTAGTTTAATGATCCCTGCGGTCAAATGTGAAGTCTTTTAAGGCTCTAAATGGTTGACCACGGAAATGACTTGCATAAATATTCGACCACCCTCTTTTCTGGACCTTTCAACAGAGCGGTGTATTTACTACACTTTAAAACCTAAAATGAAATTGGATTATTTTGGTGTGTTTTTTCCCCGGAAATGCATCGCTACAAAATGTTAACTGATTTTTTTTTTTTTTTTTTTTTTGCTGAATTGTTTGCAGAGTGATTATAATTCCAGTCATCCAAGATTTTCTTTGGTTGACCTAATGTTTTTAAAATAACCAATTAATCAGGATTAAGGTCAGCGTTGGTTTTAAGCACTTTTTAATATCCTTAAATAATGAACTGTTGAATCGATATAAAATCCTATACCCATTCCAGTCTGCTGCATAAACTGAAAAAAAAACATTTGGGGAGGTCACCTCAGGCTCTCAGAAACAATGACCATCATTTTAACATGGGTATTTTATCACCAAATTCTGTTACACTGAAAATAATCATTAGTTGTGCAGTTCTTTTTCTAGTAATAATGTGTTCTTCAGTTTAACCAATATAAGATTTCAGAAGGAGTTAAGGGAGTGAATATTCCCCTAAGTTACATTCCTATTAGTTTTCTTACTATAGAAGACTTGTCCACCTATCCTTGAAGTCCTCATATAAAAATAAATTGGGTCGATTAGTAACCAATAAGTCGTTATGAGGCGGAATAACTGTTGTGAATTGCAGATCTCTGACGTGTTTTCAAAGTTGTAAAATCGCTATCCTCTTCACCATCTCTCATATTTGACATTGATACAGCTTGCCCAGCCAATCCGCCTGCTGCTGGAGTACACTGGCACCAAGTATGAAGACAAGTTTTATGCCTGTGGCGAAGGTAAACATTAACCCTTCTACTAACAGATAAACAGGTATAAACAGGCAACCAATAAACAGGCAACATACACACGTCATTCATGTAACCTTCTTTTCTCTCTCACAGCTCCCAACTTTGATAAGAGCTGCTGGTTCGATGAAAAACACAAACTTGGAATGGACTTTCCCAATGTGAGTTCAACCTGTTAATAACAGCTGAATTGTATAGCGGATGAGTTTAAATCATCGACTAATTGTGATTGTCTCACCGCAGCTGCCCTACTTGGAGGATGGAGATAGAAAGATTGTGCAGAGCAATGCTATCATGAGATACATCGCTCGTAAGCACAATATGTGTAAGTAAAGTCTGTTTTTAATGTATTCTGCACCTTTTCTTCAATAAATGGTGCATTTTTTATTTTCTAAAATGTCCCTCAGTATTGTCATGTGAACATCAATGCTTAAATTTTATAGTGTCCGTTTCAGATGTAGTATCATGAGGTTTAGTTTCCTGAATGTCTCAATATATCTCATCACAGGTGGAGAGACTGAGGACGAGAAGATTCGCGTGGACATAATGGAGAACCAGTCCATGGACTTCAGAAACGACTTTGTGTGGATGTGCTACACAGACTTGGTGAGTATCAAGTTAATTGTTAACATTAATTAAATCACACAGGTTGGAAACTCCACTAACATCACCCTCACTTCTCTAACATCAGGAGAAGATGAAGCCAGGATTCCTGGAGAAGCTGCCAGGCGTGCTGAAACAGTTTTCAGATTTCTTGGGCAACAGGAAGTGGTTTGTTGGTGACAAGGTACGTTTACCAGCTTTACTAGTTTACTGGTTCACCTAGTGTTGTACACCTGTGTGAGATGCGGGGCAGGTAGCTTTCAGTGACCCTTTTTACATTATGTGTAGGGTTACAACCAATGATTATTAGCTTTATTAATTAATGTACCAATTTTCTTGATTAATCATTTGTGTGGTTTGTAAAAGGGCATCAAAATAGGAAAAGTCCCACCCATCCCAAGTTCTCAGTGAACATTGCAGCTCTAGTTACATTTTACAACATATGAAACTATTGGTTTGTAAAATCTCCTTTTGAGCTTTTATATTGCTCTCACAGTTTAAATTAACGTGTTTACAACAGATCACATTCGTGGACTTCATCATGTATGAGCTGTTGGACCAACACAGGATGTTTCACCCCACATGTCTGGACAACTTCAAGAACCTCAAAGATCTTTTAGACCGTTTTGAGGTGAGAACAGTTTGTTAGACACACACAAGACGCTCTACAGTTAGCACTGAAAGTTAAACTCAGAAAATGACAAGTGCTGCATTCAATCATCTTTTTTTTCTGCTGTGTTTTTGTGAGATTCTGTCCTTGAGGAAATAATGCATATGTGGAGCTGATCATAGCAAGGAGTTTTTAATGACTTGGTTTAATGTCACATCATCACAGGCTCTGGAGAAGATTGCTGCCTACATGAAGTCAAACAGGTTCATGAAGACTCCTGTCAACAACAAGATGGCCAAATGGGGCAACAAGAAAGAGTAAAGTGTTATGAATATAACACTTGAAAAGTAATGAATAGAAAAATCATCACAAATACAAACTGAGTCAGTAACTTGTAATTTCAGGATTGGAAAAAAGTTTTCCTGTGCCATATTTGTTTTTATATTCTTTTTAAATTGAGTTACATTCCCAAGCATTAACATACCAACTCTAACAATTGTAACTATATAGAAAAGAAGACACAAGTTTGTACTAATCTTATGAAGAAACTTTAATTAAACTCAAAGCACTTAATTTACTTGTTATATTTGATACATTTTTGACAGATTAAAGTGAATCTTGTACTGACTGTAGTGTTTTTCTGATTGGTATTCAATCTCACATATTTCTGTACAATAAATTACATTTTAAAGTTGAATCAAACAAAATATAATGTAGGGTTAATAATGCAGCATAAGAGATTGTCGTTGTAAAAACATGTTTGAACAAGGTCTACGTACATTTGTTTATTTAACCACAATCCAGAAAACAACATAATTTACTTGAAATATCTAGAGCTGCATTATAAGTTAAATTACAGTGAAGATTAATTTCTTTGTTTAAATTTTTGGTACTAATACATTTTGCTACACATAGTAATTCACTAAGAAATCAGCCTTTGATGCTGTTTTATTCATATCATCCACACAAGTTAATTTGACATAATGAATTAGTCAAAAATCTGGATGTTTGGATCTATGGATGTCAATTCAGAATAAAAGGAACTGAAGGTCTTGAGTCATGACACTGGTCATTAGTAGCGGCCATTATACGGACCTGATGGTTCACTGGCAAGCTGTAGGGAACAAAATGAAACATCACTGATTTGTTGGGAGTCTTGCAAATGTGTGTGTATCTATATCTATCTATCTATATATATATATATATATATATATAT
>JANJYP010151346.1:0-15887 GCA_024605115.1 Rastrelliger brachysoma
GTGTGTGTGTGTGTGTTTGGGGATTTATCCTCCCCTTTTTTCCCTCCTCACATCTCTTAGTGTTGACTGGATTGTGTTTGACAGATATGGAGCCTGGAGAGCGATTGGCCTCCCCATCGGCAGCCCCGTCCTCCCTTCATGTGGCCTCCTCTTCAGCCAGCTCCTCCCTTGTTCCTCCCCAGACACCCTTCACCAAGTGCAGCCCGACCCCGAACCATGCAGGTGCTGGATCAAATGTGACTTAAAGCGAATTGTTTTGATGTGTTTTTCAGTCTCAAGCCAACATATTTAATTATTTTGTCCACATTTCGAACATTTACACAAATATAATTGGCAGGGTGTCCCACAGGTAGAGAATGTATTTTAGTTACAGTAGGTTTGGGTTTATGGTGCTACAAACAACACTGACACAGTTAAATTTGCTATTAATGAATGTAAATTAATGCCCCAGTTTGTCTGACTTTAAATCATAACCACATACTAACATTCATACGAAAATAGTAGAAAACACATGCATTATGTGGGTCATTATTTTTTTGTTTTGAACAACAATGAGGCTCTTAAAATAACTTCTCCCTCTTTTATACACAACAGTTTTGGTAGGTATGGTAAAGTGGTTGAATTAATGAGTGCCAACAATTAAAAATCTGCGTACACCCTTGCGGATGTCTTTTGACAACCTTTAGCTCCAGTTTATCTGGTGTGATTTGACATGTCTGTCAGCCTCACACTGTGCATGCAGCCGCCAACATCTTCTTGTTTTCTCTGAATACTAATTGTGGTCAAAGCCATTATGCATTGAGCAGCGGTGATGCATAAGCTGTCAGATTGCCCCTGACCGCAGAATAATGTGAAAATTTACATACTGTGGTTTGTGATTATTTTTTTCCCCTTCATGATAAGATGCCCCAAAAAGCAGTGTTTTTTTTGTCATGCTATCACAATGAAGAACACATTAGAGACATTCTCATAAATAATTCATTCTGAAACCCCCATAGCATACGTGCACAGAAATTTCCTGGATAATTTATTTAAGGACTGGTCACTAAATTGTGAAAATACATGAGCACCTCTATAACAAAACATTGTTAAGAGCATTAAGTAAATTGAGTTCTTTCAAGATATTTCTAATCCCCTGTTGAAAGTAGAATAAAGATGGGGGTATGAAGGTGGTCAAGCGATATGCGTGCATGCCATGTACACAGCCGACCCTGGTTCGAATCCTGGCTGGAGGTCCTTTGCTGCATGTCACCAACTCCTCCTCCCCCTTCCCTCCCATGCTTTCCTGTCTTGTAACTGTCTGTGCCAGTTAAGAATTCTTCAAAAATAAAATAAAGTAGAAGAAAGATATACTTGGTGATGGTAACATGCCTTTGAAAAGAATCGTACTTAATCCTCCATACTTGTTTTAGCTTTCAAAACTGTTCCAACCAGGTAGGTTTGCTCAAACAGCAGTCCTTCCCATTGTATCTAATACAGGAACAAGCTTGTAATTCCATCTCTCTTGAAAAATAAATCTGGAATCATTGTTTCCACTACAATTGAATTACAGTATTACTGACGTCTGTAAAGACACAAAATTTGGAAAAACTACTTTTCACTGAATTTATTCAGTAGTGTTTGCAGTTATTGGCTAGGATTTGCTCTATTCACAAGCATAGACAAATAAACATAGAACTTATGTCTCTGTACATTGATCAGATCATAGTCAGTACCTTAGCAAGTGCTAGGGGTGCAACACCACAGGTAACCCACGGTTCGGTCCGCCATGGGTTACTTTTTGGGCCTTATTCTGTCGGGTATCTTGATATTATTTTACCATACAGCAGGTTCTTTCCCTTTTCTATATTGAATCAATGTGGTACTGTCTACTACTCACACTGGCAGAGGCAACATTAAATGTAAAAAAAAAAAAAAAGTTAGCAGTAGGTTACAGATACAGACCTTTTTATAGATATACTGCCTTTTGTATAAAAATGACAATATCAAATATAAAAATAAAGTGCTGTATTAAATTATACTTGCTGAGTTACAATAAATATTGAATAATAAAATTAAATGTAACTGAGATGTTTGCAGGAGGGGAAATTGCAATTGTTGTCATCATGTAATAGAGTCCGGTGTTCACAACCACAGAACAGAACTGCAGGTCTTTCACCATGTGCTCTGTGCCCCTCTTCTCCATAATTCCCATGCAGAGCGCTGACACCTGGGAAATTCAGGGAACTTCAGATTAGCTGTGGTGGTTTCAACAGAGCGATAGGTCCTGGCACGGATCTTGACTGTCTTTAAATACACAACTTGCATGTAGGAGTTTTTGATGATTAAAGTTTTATGATGGGTGCACCGTAATATGGTGGGTTACCCATGCCTGTTGAACCGAACAGAGCATACCGAACAACTCTGTAAAATACCAAATACGATTGCATCTATAGCAAGTACCTTACCCCATGAACAGCAGATAATATCCTGTCAACATAGTTCAAGAGCATTCATTTAATGAAAATAGAGAACAAATGATGTAGACATGCTCAGTCATGCACAGCTCTGCATTCTTAGGAAAATGAGATATTTGATCTAGTTGCACATTTTTTTTAATTGTAGGATACTTTTTAAGGCTTATTTGTTTTTCTTTTAGTATTTCTTTCTCTATATCACATCATGAGTCTTTGTCTTTGACCCTGAATGTTTTATGATTATCACAGTGAATTATTTTATAAATCATAAAAAATACTGTTCCTAAATGTTATCACTGAGCAGTATGAGTTTGGAAATTATTCATTAAATCATGATACAGCATGTATATTTTTGTCCATTACTGTATGCTGTACACATATATCTAAATATTATATCTAGATAGTCAGATACCCTGTCTCAATAACAAGATTGAGATCAGTTCATTTTTGTATTCTTAAAACAGTATACTTTGTTCTGCAGGCCATTTGCAACGGATGATGGGTGATGAACATTTAAATATTTCTGGCAGCTCCAGTGCTTTTCCTTTAATCAGCCGTCCAGCTTTTGGGCTTTACACGTCAAGTTCAGGACGCACTGAGTTTGGAGGTCTTGGAAGTCTGGGTTTGTCTGCCTTGGCTACTCACCCCCAATTTGGTACATTTCCAGGTAAGGAAGCTCAACATCCATTTTTTTTTTGTATTTTGAATTTATGAATGGTGATCAAAGTCATATGAATGATTTCGACATGTACTAAAATAATTAAATAATTTCTGAGATAGCAATAATACATATTAAAATGTCATACCAGTAAGAAGAAAGTAAATGGACATCTTAAAAAGCAGATGCTGTTTCAGAGGAATGCTGCTCTCAGGAAACAGCTGTGAAATGTCCAACAGAAAAGTTATTTTACAGGCACCTCTGCTTTAACTCTCAGCATAAAGGAATAAAATCACTTATCAGTGGAAAGCATCAGTTATTATTTCAGCTCAAATGTGAAACTATTATTTCGAACTGATTAGTGTGATAAGTTTTAATAGGTTGGATAAATGACTACTTTTATAATATGTAGGCAGATTGTTGTCTGCCAAACATATTATCTGGATTGTCTGTAGAATGCCTATTGACTGCTTAGTGTCACTTCTCCAGACTGGTGGCGGGCATCTGAGGCGCAAACCAGAGGAGCATCACCCTTCTTCCCTCCTCTTCTGGGTCTGCATCCTGTGTTTGCACCAACCTTCAAGAACCATGATCCCATTCACTTGCAGTCCCGTACCTCAGGTAAAAAAAAAAAGCTGCAGTGTGGGACTTTCTGATATAAAGTGAGTTTAATCAGTATTGTGTGAAATAAGGGCTTGAATGTAATGGATGATCATTCGTTTCTGCATTGTAGGCTTAACACAGCTGTTCAGCTCTTACTGTACTTATTGAACACTGACTTAAGTTCAGTTGTTGTTTTGTATCATTTTCCTTATTTTTTATCGTCATCCTAATGTGTATGACTCATATTGTTCTCATGAATATCCACCTGAAGAAAAGTACACTGTCAATTTCTGTAGGCGTGAATGGAACAGTGAACGGCAGGAGTGCGTCTTCTCCCACTGGGAATTCTGCTGTGAGCAACAGTTCAATTCCAGCTAAGGGAAACAAGGAGAAAGCCAAAGCTAACTGTAGTCGGAGTCAAAAGAACAGCCAGGACAAGGGCCAACTACATCAGAAGAACATCCAGAAAACAAAAGAAAAGGTTCTTTTTCTTTTGTTTTGTGTTTTGCAATACACTACACGAAAAACCTACTGTACTGCTTTGTCATACATTTCTGAATCCCCTTTATTTGTTATAAGAACTTATGGACTTTTTGTTTTGAATTATTGCTCAGAAACTCACCAGAAAAACACTAGAGACATCAAGCATGAGTGGCAGCCATTCGGGATCCTTGTCAGATAGCTCCAGCGATAATGAGGAGAGCAGCAGTGATCCCGATGACATAGAGGAAGATGAAGAGGACAATGATGACGACGAGGATGACCAGAGCAACGATAGTGAGGACTCTGATTCCGAAAAAGAGAGTCAAGTGAAAAGGAAAGTCAAGGTAATTGTTGGTGTTTTGCATTCAGCAGAATATACAGATTTTTGAAAATCCATTGACCACAGTTGTAAGAAGCTTGATAAAGATAAAATTTATTTAATTATGAATGATAGACAAGGGCATATTGTGAGGTGTTGACTAAACTGAGATGACTTTTGGTATTATAACTCCTCATATAATAATTTTGAAAGTGCCAATGTCCCTTTGCAAAACTGCTCTCGGTTAAATACATGTTAGTTGGGATTGACAAAAGCTGTCGTATTGGTGGGTGGCAAACTGGATGAATGTGCTGGATGACAGAGCTGCCACTGTGATGCTCTCACAGTAGAAGCTGACATGACATGCTGTCTTCTCCCTGTTTCCCTCGTCCTCCTACTCAGTGGCTGACACAGAACACTTGTGAGAGTAAAAAGAAGAGACCTTGCACTGCTGATGAAACCACAGCTCAAGACAGTCAGAGTGTTCTGGCTCAGCAGTATGTTGACAGTGTTCTCTTGACTTCCTCATACCACTTCCAGCCCTCTTCTCATCCCGCTGGCCTGCCTCAGTCCACAGCGCTGTTCCTCCAGAGCCCCAGGACTGCTGAGGAGGAAGGCAAGCAGCACATCAGTGTCATCCAGACCACAAGACTGGCAGCAGGCAACAGTCCCTTAGCACAGTCTCACAGGGAGGCTTCTCCTTTGCCATCCCGATCTTCACCCAGCTTGATCTCCTTCTCCTCCTCCTCCTCACCTAAACACTTGCCTCCTTCCACATCACCAAAGCACTTATCTCATTTGGCCTCACCAAAGCATAGCTCTGTCTCCTTCTCTCCCAAACCTCTTGCTCTCTGTTCCTCTTCTAGGACTCTGTCTCTGTGTTCCTCACCTAAACCCTCATCTGTTTCCTCACTTAAGCCTCCCTCCCTCTCTTCTTTACCCAAAGCACCAACCCTGTTAGCCTCTCAAAAATCCTCACATAAATCCAAATCTTTGATGCCCTCTTCCAAGCACACACAGCTTGTTGATAGCACGAAGAGCAGTGGAATGTTCCCTGATGAAAGCTCATTACATAAGAACAGTTTTAAATTGAAACAGGTGAGTTGTGTTTTTGTTCTCATCACTTTCCTCTTTCTTTGTTTCCTGAACTTTACCAAATGTAAATCAAATCAATTACTTTAATAAAGCAGGAAAATAGTTTTCACCTTCTTTTGCTAAATAAGGAACCATGTTGTCTTGTATTGTCTATCATTGTTTGTCATAAAATAAATAAAAATCAGTCTCTTCCCTCACAACAGAAAATTAATGTTAAGCACTGTTATTGGGGCTTTTATTATACTGCAACTGTGAGTCTGACTGCGACGTGACTAAAAGTGACAATGCATGTAGCTCTATTGGAAGGCTTCAAAAATTGACAAGCAATTAGCTCTGTTATGTTTTGGGTTGCTTGTTATCAAGAGAGAGAAACCGGCCTGTTTAACAGGACTCTGTTATTATCACTATTCTGAGAAGGAGGGAAAATGTAGAAATCTGTAACAAGAGGGTTTTAATTCATATGTTGGTGGTACAATAAATGCAGGCTTTTGATTGCCACACTATGACAATAGCAACAAATACAAGATGACAGCTGAAGTCATAAGATGGAACTAAGCCAAATAATTAGAAAATATTATTCACAGTAGCCTTTTTTTCCTCATTGTTGTTGACATGCTTGAGCCTGCTCGTGATTGTTCTTCTCTCTTATTACACCTTAAATTCCTTCATTCACAGCCCACTGTAATGTAATGTGAGTGACAGTTTCTGTAATTACTTCTTTTTTTCTTTGTTTCCCTTTCTCCCTTATTTTTGTTTAGACCCTCCATTCCAAGGACCCCTCCAAGCAGGCTTTCTCTATGCAACATGAGGAACAGGAATGGTACAGAAGTCACAAAACTTCAGCTTCCTCCTTAGATACATTGAGCAGTCATTTACTCACTCTCCCACACAGCAATGAGACCAATCTGTTCATGAACCATCACTGTAATGGAGCAATCCATAGCTGCGTTCAGGATGCCCCCTTGTCCCTGGTCATTAAGCCTCGTAGCCAGGGAAGTGCCCCTAGCAGCAAGCCAGTCCTGGCAGCCTCCAGCCCCCACTACCCCATGCCTGCCAACTTGAGCACTAGCACCAAGGAGCCATCAGGCAGCTCTGCTGCCCCCCTTAAACCTTCAGCCCCATTAGGCTTTGCTCACAGACCACGAAAGAGGAAAATTCCCAAGCCTAAAATCGACTCGTCCTGTCCACCTGTGAACTTGGTAAGAAGCAGTGAGTCTGATATCCACAGCAGCAAGGACTCTGATGACTCTTTAGAAGATGACTACAATGATGATGAAGACGATGATGAAGATGACGTTGAGGATGAAGATTCTGGCAGTAGCCTGTCAGGTTAGATTAAATAGACCTTTCTTTAATTTGATTAAAAAGGGAAGCTGTTATACCAGGTATCTTCTTGAAATTAGCTGGATGTGCGAGGAATGTTAATTTTGAATACAATTCCACTGTGTGTCTTTCTCTGTCCCGCGGGAACCTCCTACAGAATCGGAGAGCAATCTGGAGAGTGACTCTGATGGTTCTGAGGATGATAAGGAGTGTGGGGAGACGGAGGCAGATAGTGATGCAGAGAGGACTCCTTTGATTCTGGGCAAAGCATCCTTGTCTACTTACAAGTCCTCCTTGAGCCTCTCAGCCAATTGCTCCCTGCTTAACTTGCAGGTTATCACACCCCCTAATCGGCCTGGTAGTGTACTCACCCCCACCACAGTGACTACCTCAGGGACATCGAGTAACCACAGCACCCCATCCCCGTCCTTCACATTTACCTCCCTGCCAGGTAACAATCATGCATTTCATGTCTGCTTTCTAAAATACCAAATGCTCAGATCACTCACTGTACATCTGTAACAATTGCTGAACAGTTTTAAGGTACTTGATGTAATGCTGGGCACTGACATCATGTCTATGCATGAGGCATAGTGTGAGCAACACACATAGGATGAGTTCTAGCACAAATTATAGTGTTATGTGTAGGTTATATGCATTGTGTCACTGTAGTTATATGCCTGAATCACAAGTGTAAAAATACAGTTTGGGTCAAATTTATGCTTACTGTGTGTGTGTGTGTGTGTGTGTGTGTGTGTGTAACGAGCTGTTATGTGGCCTGTGTACACAGCTCTGTTGATTTGAATATAAGTACATCTTGATAGACCACTGAAAAACACCTCCTGTGTGGGGCACACTAATGTGAGACTCAGGCTTCAGGACAGTATAGACAATAAAGCAGACAATAAACTCTCATGCTTATTTTATCAGTAAGATAACATGATTTCTATGTCATAAAACGACCTCCTCTAAGACAGTAGTTGCATCATTTTTNATTGATTTGAATATAAGTACATCTTGATAGACCACTGAAAAACACCTCCTGTGTGGGGCACACTAATGTGAGACTCAGGCTTCAAGACAGTATAGACAATAAAGCAGACAATAAACTCTCATGCTTATTTTATCAGTAAGATAACATGATTTCTATTTCATAAAACGACCTCCTCTAAGACAGTAGTTGCATCATTTTTCTATCTCCAGCAACCTTTGTTTTAATATCGTAACTCAGGCAGATGCGTTATAAATCTGATATTGGCTTAGTTATGGGTTGTATTTTATTACTAACAGAACTGGAGTCTGACTCGCCATTAATTGGAAAATATTCATTTCTTATTCTATTATTTCCTGCTATGGAGTAATGGAAGAATTATGACTCTTGATGAACTTACAGAAACATTTAATAAAATGAGGAATCTTACTGCATTTTATCACCACCAATACTGCAACCACTGAGCTAGTGAACTTGCAGTAAGTGGTGTCGGAGAGGCTGGTTCCTAGACAAGCTTTGCTTCTGTGTTTGGCACCTCTCTTACAGTTTGTGTCAAAAGGTCTAAATGTTGTTTGGCTAATATTTGATATTGATGTGCATGTATAAAGTACTGACCCTGAATTTAGCTAAACCTATTGTGTTGTACTAAAAACAAACTGCGCTGGCCTGGGTTGTTTACTGTTCAATGAATAAAACAAATATTCAGAGCAGATTGATATTCCTAGCAGGGTCTCCTTTTGTAGAATACATTATATTTGCAACACTATGCCTGTGTTGTGGATACTCTGTAAAAATGGCAGGATTTTGCATTCGCTCAGGTCCCACTGGAGGTGTGAAATGTGCTGAGTCATTTCTCCTGTTTTCTAGGATCAGGGAAGAGAAGAAGAATAACTGATGAGAGAGTGCTGCGATTACCTCTTGAATTTGGGTGAGATGGTGTACATATACTCTGTATTGAAAGACCCACACAAAGATTTGATAACATCTGACTGTATTTTATTTGTTGTAGCTGTCATGTTTACTGTATTTTTGTTGTTAATGCAGTTGCACTTATACTCACTGACAACTGACCTTTCCTTAAAGGCCATTTGTAGCTCAAGACAAACACAACATATCTCTTTGTTAGCAATAAACAACAAGTCAATGAATGAGTTTTAGTAAATTACCCCAAAACTCCTTAACTCCCTTAAATTATATATTTGTATGTCCTGTGTAGTTTAAGTGGGTAACTGGGAATATGAAGCTGCAATTCTACTAAGATTTTGTTTTCCAAGGTTAATTATTTTAAAGGTTAAAACACTGCTGGAATAGTTTTAGCACAGTAACATCTTCATCAAGAGCTGAATAGGGTGCACCACAGTAAATATGTGGCCCCTTTTTAGGGGCTTCAAAAAAGCCCAGTCCTGAACAGCAGGTCATAGTGGGCAGGAAATGAAGTGAGGCCCAACAGTTCAGACACAAGGGGTTAATTGCATCCAGCCTCACAGACATGCAACATTAGCAGCTCCCTCCCCACAAATTTTGCAGCCTTGGATCAGAACGCCTTTCATCTTCCAGGGATGTTTTTCATCAGCAGGTTCACAGGAAACCAAGGCTACACGACTGTATTTCAACCTCTGCTCTGTTTAGAATAACAGCCTACCTGCCACTTGTGTAAGCCATGGCTGCTCTCCAGCGGAGCTCATGGGAATTGAGAGGTTGCCCCACTTGGCCCACAGCCATTTAACAGTGTGACTACTGAAAGGGTCAGAGGACAGCAAGGCCACAGACTACACAGTGCACAGCTGTACAGACATCATTTACATAGTTTATTTGCTTGTTTGAGAAGGAAGGGGAAGTGTATCCAGTCCAATATGCAAGGAAATAGTAACTGAATGTTTTGTCATATAAAGGAGGTTTTTCATGATAGAAACATTTCACTGATAGAATATATATTAGTGATGACAGAATATAGTTTTTGGGAGGTTTTTTTTTTGAGGAAAACCCCAGTTTTTATTTCTTTGCTGGATAACTATATTTGTACTGTCTTTGCAATATCTTTGTTCTGCAGGTGGCAGAGAGAGACACAGATCAGGAGTGTGGCAGGTCGTCTGCAGGGAGAGGTGGCTTACTTTGCCCCATGTGGGAAGAAGCTGCGTCAGTATCCTGATGTAATGAAGGTAAATTCATAATATGTTTATTTCATTAAAAGTAGAATGGCAATGGTTTTCCCTTACTCACTGCATCCCTACAGCATTGAGTAATTGCCTGTATGTGGGAAATGATATTCTTGGAGATTGACCAGTTTTCATGGTTGAAAGTTCCTTCCAGTGTTTAATTAATATGCATTCTGTCTGCAGTACTTACTCAGGAACGGAATAACTGAACTCTCACGGGATAACTTCAGCTTCAGTACAAAAATTAAAGTTGGTGACTTCTATGAAGCCAGAGAAGGACCAGAGGTAAATATTTCTGCTTTTTTTGGTCTTATCATTACCTCGATAGATCTGTTGTTATAAATTCCTCCATCATTGTGTAGCCATTATCTAGAATTCATGTTAAGTTTCTTCACTGACAAATGTTAGTATTTAATCGATGTAAGAAAAAATATTGTTCCAATTTGTCATTGTCATGTGATTTACTACCACAAAAAAAAATAATAAATTGTGAATTATGAATTTCACAGTTGTTTTAGAAAACAATTAGGTTTAAATTTAGACCACTTTAAAATGATTAATAAAAACAATCTCATATTTCTTGTTTGTTTTAATCCCTCTTCCTTCTAATTCAAATGAATAAGGGTTTACAGTGGTTCTTGCTGCCTGAGGAGGAGATTGCTCCGAGTATCATAGCAATGGATGGGAGGCGCAGCCGGCGAACAAAGTCTGAGCACCAGCCAACAGGTGACGGCACTGGGGACAGAGGATGGAAGGGTCATCTTCCTAATGTTAGTGAACCAAACCTCCAAGATGTTAGCGATGCTAAGCTGCTACGTAAACTGGAGGCTCAAGGTCAGTTCATATCATAGAAATATGTCACCAAATGTGTTCAACGCAAAGTCTAGCTTAAAAAACAACAGCCATTAGCTGTTTATACTCTGTCATTTCCACTGTATGGTTTGCTGCATCAGTGTTTTTTTCCTGAGGATAATTGATGTCACTTCCATTAATGAAGTTTAATAGCTTTGTAGAGGTTAACAGCAGAATTCATTTAAAATATCAAGGGGGGTGTTTTGGTGCCAGTAAAATTAAGCTGTAAGAGTTTATTTGTAGAATCATACATGATTAAATCTTATCTCACAAGACATTCATCAATAGTCAAAAACACGATGTAGNATAAGAGTTTATTTGTAGAATCATACATGATTAAATCTATCTCACAAGACATTCATCAATAGTCAAAAACACGATGTAGACATAATATTGAGCAAGGGGCTTGAGACATGTACTGTAGTGTTATTTATTAACTTGCTCGTTTGCTTTCACATTAAATCACTTTAACTGCTGCATCATTATTGCACTTCAACATAATACTGCAAGTTGCTGCTAAAAGACCTTTTTTTTTCTCTGAAGATTGTTGTGAGGTATTTTGGGCAACAGTGTTTGTGAATAAATTTTAAACCTGTGATTTCTATAACATATTTCATCATGTTTCAGAAATCGCTCGACAGGCAGCACATATCAAAATGATGAGAAAACTTGAGAAGCAGGCCTTGGCACAAGCAGCCAAGGAAGCAAAGAAACAACAAGGTAAACAGCTGCTGTCTAGTTAGACATGCTCTCCCCTCTTAACCAATATATCACATATTGCGTGCAGGCCTCATTTGTTTGTGTCTTCCAGCAATAATGGCTGCTGAGGAGAGGAGGAAAAAGCGGGAGCAGGTGAAGATTCTTAAACAGCAAGTAAGGGCTTTTCTATGCATGCATTGTTTCATTTTTGCATACAAAGCTTTGTAATCTGCAGCTGTCCTGTTCATACTCAAGAGTTTATGCGGTCCAAGGTGAAAAGGTTTTAAGCACAGTTGAACTGCTTTAAGATTCTACAAGTAAGTTGCTGTTCTTCAAAATCCTGCTCCCTCCTCTTCGGTATAGACCTAATGTACTTCTTCACCCCACACCCCACTCACCCCCACTACTCTATAACATGCATGACTTAACAGTTAATTCATTTGATCTTGCCCTCATCCTTTTACCAGGAGAAGATCAAGCGCATTCAGCAAAATCGTATGGAGAAAGAACTCCGTGCACAGCAAATTCTCGAGGTTCGTCCTGAAAGTTATTGCAGAAACATTCTAAAACACTTCCTTTCTGCTGTTGATAGGATTTTTGAAAAAAAAAAAAAAAACGACCAAAGGCTATTCCTAAATTATGTGGTCCCACTTTTAGTTACATCTGCTGAGTACATGTGACTAATGCTTAATTGGTTTTTTGCAAAAGTGCCATTGAATATGAAAATCTCCTCAGACCATGATGGAGCTTAATACAAAATACAGTATTTCATTAAGTAAGAGGTGGCTCCGAGTTTACCATGGCTAGGTGAAATACCTATTTTGCATTCACCCAATAATAGAGGCTGTGAAGTATTTTAGCTTTTATAAATCAAATTTCAGTTGACACGCTTGGCAAGCGGCTCTTAACAGGATTTCATTGCGGCTATAATTACTGATAGAAATGTTGCTTAATTTATTCACACTGCCTGCTGGTGTTTTATAATAACTACAGCCATTTTGTCTTTCGGTGCTAATGGTAGGAAATAATTATCTCATTGCTCAAGATGTCAGTATGGTAGATTTGACGTTATCAGTAAGCCACTGGCTGTATTCAGCTTTGGGTGGAAGGTTTTCTATTGACAGCCCTGGAAAACACACATAAAACTTGTATATTAATAATAAGTACAACACACATGATAACTGACATTTCATTTATAAACCAGATTTATGTTTTTTTTATGCATTAGAGATGATTTTCTTGTTTATAAATTTCAGGTACGGTAATTTTTTAATTAAAAAAATTATTTCAGATGATTTTCATTAATCAAAAAATTCAATACATTACATATTTATCATTTACCACTGTTTCATGACCTTAAAATCTGTTTTGCATGCACAGGCAAAAAAGAAGAGAAAAGAAGAAGCAGCTAATGCCAAAATTTTGGAGGCTGAGAAACGAAACAAGGTAAAATGATATTTAACAACAACCTCTGATTGTGTTGTTCACTGTTGNGTTTATCATTTACCACTCTTTCATGACCTTAAAATCTGTTTTGCACGCACAGGCAAAAAGGAAGAGAAAAGAAGAAGCAGCTAATGCCAAAATTTTGGAGGCTGAGAAACGAAACAAGGTAAGATGATATTTAACAACAACCTCTGATTGTGTTGTTCACTGTTGCTTTCATTCTCAAACTGCCTTAAGATATCATTACTGTAAAGACAGCCTGTTGCCTTGTTCAACTGCAATAAGTGTCCCTTACTGTTTGCACATGACTCTGAACCTTCTCTTTGCTCCAGCCTGTCTATAGTGTGATATTTGCGCTGCAGTATACTGCTTCTCAGTGCAAAGGAGATTTTCTCTGATAAAAGCAATGTATACGTAGCTGTCAAATGACAGCATTTCCTGTCACAATATCTCAAGTTTAGAGCCCTTAAGTAGACTGTTGATGAATATGATGAGAAGGCCTTGTGGAAATTATGTAAATTTGTATATATGATGTGATTTCTTATTAAGTTCATCATTATTTCAAAAGGAGAAAGAGATGCGAAGACTACAAGCTGTTATACTGAAGCACCAGGTAGGTATTTTAGTCCACATGGTGCTCTAATCAGTCATCATTTGCAGCAACTCAAATTAATATATATTTTTCCTGTCAAATTATGCTTTTGGGTTCTTGGGTTTTATTTTGGCTTACTATACATATTGGAGGTTGAACATTGCTTGCATTGAATTTCATGTGTGGTTTTCTATTTCTTAATACTTTGCCAACTCTTTCTACCAGGAGTTGGAGAGGCATAGACTAGATATGGTATGGGTATGTTTGTTTCTGTACATCTAACAACATATTGTGAACATGTTGTGATAAATGGTTGCCATCACAGCAATGCATAAAGGGTATCATTGGCTGCAGTCATACTACATCCCTCTGCATGGCTTTCCAGAACAGTGTACTGCATATGTCTGCGCTATTTGTCTCTCAGTGAAACCACATCCATTATCTGCCCAGTGCGATCAAAAATTCCTTGACTCTGCAGAAATTATATCAGGATGCAAAGCACTCTGATAGCCCGAAAGAACACTATCAATTACACTGTTTCTGTTTTAGATTGATTAAATTTAGGTGCTCAAAATCATTTTGCATGTGGGCCAACATTTCTAGTCCATTTTATCATCTGAGAGTCAATGTGCAGTTTGTATTCTCGCCTCTGATTTATGCTGAGTTAAGAAATCAAAAATTATATTTTAAGATTTATTAATGTTTGTTAATATTATTATTATTACTATTATTTAAAACCTTAATCATATTAATTGAATGCAATTTCCAGGAAATCTCAGTAGTTTCTTATGTTACTGTTTTTTGATGTATGTATTTTAAT
Source organism: Rastrelliger brachysoma (assembly GCA_024605115.1). Lineage (NCBI taxonomy): Eukaryota > Metazoa > Chordata > Actinopteri > Scombriformes > Scombridae > Rastrelliger > Rastrelliger brachysoma. Next base: position 14,494 of record JANJYP010151346.1, read on the forward strand.
TTCAGTCAGTGGTTTGCTTGTGCTGCTGTTTATAAGTTCTAAAACTCCTGCACCAGCTTTCTGTCTGCTGCTTGTCAGTGTGCTCAAATTAGTTGTCTGTTTCTAATCTTAAGGTTATCCCGCGTGTACCTATCACTACCCTCATTTTGCTTTTTGTTCATCATTGTCTTTCTTTTGGTTTCACTTATCATGTATGTGCACTTCAACTGCAGTTAAAATGCAGAGACATTTGTGTGATTATTGTGACAAATGCCCATCTACTGTATGTTTCTTTTTTCCACTGTGCATGTCATGGGGTCAGTGCTGTGTTACATCTACAGTCAATTTCCTTTTTATAAAATAGCACTTACAAATAGAAGTAAAAATTGTATGTGCTCTGCCAGGAGAGAGAAAGACGCAGGCAGCACATGATGCTCATGAAGGCTGTGGAGGCTCGTAAGAAAGCAGAGGTGGGTAACTGCTGACTTGACATCTCCTCCTGTCCTCTCTCCATTTTTTTTTTAGTATATTTCTATCCCTTTGCAATTTCATGTAAAAGAGTAGCAGTCTGCAGTGATGGGACATAGCATAAAGTATGTGTGTAATGTAATTTAATGTAATTCAATACACTAAATGCATCATCCTCTGTCAGATAATTGAAGTGTTTGTTTATACAGCTCTTTTTATTAATTAGAAACAGTGGTCACTGAGGGCATAGGGTGTTGCTTCGTATTATATCCGTTCTCTAATGAAAGACTGTAATATTTGACCAAGCAATATTAAACACAATGTTCAGCAGTAGTATTGATAATGCACATTTATGATAAGTCTTTATCTTGGTTATAGGAGAAGGAGCGTCTGAAGAAAGAGAAGAAGGATGAGAAGCGGTTAAACAAGGAAAGGAAACTGGAGCTCAGAAGGCTGGAACTGGAAAAGGCAAAGGAGATGAAGAAACCAAATGAAGACATGTGTTTAGCAGATCATAAGGTATTCATAGGCGGTGGAGCTGTTGGCAGATGAACATGAGAGTTCATATATGTCACTGTGGACAGTCTCCATCTGTGGAGTAGATGTCTGTGGAAAAATTAGATTTTCCACTAGCCCAGGGATTTTTGGACATGGAAATCAATCACTATAATCACTGTATGAACTATAGGCATGAAGATTAGAATTGCTTTTGACAAATTTATGGTCTCATTGTTTCTGTATCAGATCTACCAAAATAGATGCTTAATATCACTGAAAGCATCTGGAATTGATTAAACAGAAAGCAGGTCAAAATACTGCCACCAAGTGGCTACATATGACATTACACCCACCATCGTATTCCTTATCACTTGTAATCAAAGAATTTTTGGAAACAAGACTTTACATACTTGTCTAAATCTAATAAGACATGTACTGTAAAAAAAAAA
>JANJYP010151454.1:0-14796 GCA_024605115.1 Rastrelliger brachysoma
TCTCATCTTAAATCAACCTTTTCTCTCCAGTTCGTCTGACTCCCAGGGGAAGCATAAAAGAGAGGGAGCAGCATGGAGGGGGAGTTGAGGAAGAAAGAGAGTGAGAGAGAAAGGGGGTTTAGAGTGATGTGTCTGGGTGTCTGTCTCTGAGTAAGACCTCTCCACCTGACGGAGTTCACATTCCTGTACATTCCAGGGATCCCATAGACAAAGCATGGTGAGAGGGCCAGGAACTGGCCTTGGCTTTAGCTGTCAGCAGCAGATCATTCTGATAGAAACTGCAAGGGATCCAGAGTCAGATGTGTATGATACAAGAATACAAACCAAAGAAAAAAAAACACATACAAAAATGCAGACACAGCATTATTCCAATTTCAATTACATGTTTTGAAACTTATCATAAATCTGTGATTAAGAGCCTTGAGTGAGATGTAGTTATACTGATATTTTTTTTAGAAGGAACATATGCATTTTGTGGTTTACTGTACATTCTGAAAACAACTTGTCTGCAAAGTTACCTCACTGACATCAGATCATTTACACATGCCCACAAAAGGCCATCCATTTCATAGTCTTGTTGTTTGTTGTTTGCATTGTCCATTCAGATATTTCCAATAAGATTTGGACTCAACAGGCACAGATGTATTTCATAAGCTTATATTTCAAGTAAAGAACGAGAAAAACAAGCAAAGTCTAACTGCTGTTGTCTGTATAGGTAATCTTCGAAGTTGACAGAAAGTCTACTAAAGAAAATTTTGTGAGAGATAACCAGTCAGAATAGAAAGGACTCATCATGAGGAGGCATTAAAGAGACATTAGCTAAAATGTCCTGTGTCAGTCAACGATTGAAATGATAGGGTGCCTTTACTATGAAACAACAACTACAAAACAACTGCAGAAATCATCCTGCAAGTCTAATGTTTTAGAGCTGAAGCAATTAGTCAATTCATTGATTAATCAATTGACAATTGACATTTAATTCATCTTTTTTTGGGGGGGCACTAATAAATATATGCTGCTTCCAGCTTCTCAAAGAATAATTGATTAGAAGAGAAAAGACAGTAGATTAATCAATAATAATTATACTTACTTATAGTATTTTGAGGTGATTAATTGACATTGTTTGATGTGGCTGTCAACTGTAGATTTATCTTTACACACAGTACAGTATATTCAAATCACACGAGTAGGAAGCTAAAGCCACAACTGGCTGCAGCTCCACATGGATGGAGAATATCCTGGGGTATCTAACATATTGCTGTCTGTCCACCTCAGTTTCATACCACTATGAGCTCTGAGCAGTGTAGCATTTCAGCTGTTAACAGAGTGGAGGGGTTAGTAGTGAGAGGTGGGGCCGGCAGTGTGGAGGGTGCAACAGCTTATGAATGGAGCTCATTCTCCCCGAGAGGACTTCAAATAGGTCCGCATCAATCAGCCAGGTGGAGCACCGGTGGCTGAGCCATGCCCGCCGGCAGTCAGCCCAGAGGTTTCAGATGCACTATGCGTGCCCTCTCACACGACAGACTGATTGACACACTGACCAGAAATGAGACAACTGAACCATGAACCCACACAAACACAGCATATCCTACAGCACACACATATCCGCCCAATACCTCAGGTCCTCTGGGACCCTGGCATCCAGCACCAGGTTGAAGCCAGAAGCCAGATCACAGTCGACTCCACTCCCTTGCGCACACACACAAAGTCTCACCTGCATCTCTTGTCTCAGCTTTGTCTCCATTTATATGTTTCTCACAACCCAGACAAAAAGTTGACATTGGACTATGAACCCGAGAATATGTTTTTAAAATTCTTCCTTTCAACAATATGTGCACATGGTTAAGATGAGTGAGGGATTGTGGTTATAGTTAATACACATGTAAGAATTTCATGCAGCTCTATAGTGCGGTAAAAAATTCTGCTCTGAATGAACTGCTACATCCTTACTTTTCACCTGGTGCATACAACCTCTGAATGGCAGCATCAGGCATAAATCATGAGGTCTAGAATCATCTAATATGGACATAATTTCTATGGATACATGGTTTACCTCATCTTCATCGTTTAATATATGTTTAGAAGACTGCTCAATTCAAATCAACAACTAAAGCTGTTCTTTACACTGGGAACGCTGCAATACTTTTACTGATAAAAAAAAAAGAATCTTTGTAAGCCTTAACTAACCCTATCTTTCACATATAAAACATAAATTAGCCAGTTACAGTAAGAAGGGGGGCCCTTTATCCGGATAAGTTGAATATTTGTAACAGTTCTTTTTAAACTTTTCTTTTTTCACATGATTTTGTACATTGTGATCAAACAACTATCTACCTACCTACCAAGCACCTGTGTTTCCTTCTTCCTTTATGAAAAACAGTGCAACTAAACTGCCTTTGCCTCCGGGCTTTAACCAGTCAACAACAGATAACAGATCAAAAAGCAGAAACAGTCAAATGACCAACTGGATGTACACATGACTGTAAATCTGCAGGTGGGGAAATGCATCCTGCTCACCAGTACTCTGAACAGCCACAGATCTGGCACAGAGGCCGGATCTCTCAGTGGGCTTGTCTTTGTGTTTGTGCTGCAATTATGCACTCTCTCTCATCCACCCAGCTCCTCTTGTGACCTCTGGGTGAGGGTCAACATGCAAGAATCCCTTCCAACAAACACAATGGACATTCATTCACAAGCCTGGGGAGGATAGTGAGAAGTGGGAGGAGAAGAAGAAGAAGAAGAAGAAGAAGAAGAAGAAGAAGAAGAAGAAGAANGAAGAAGAAGAAGAAGAAGAAGAAGAAGAAGAAGAAGATTCTTTTAGACATCCCCTATCGCTCCATCTCTCCATCGTTTCCCCTCATCTGTCTGAGCAATAAATGACCGCAGCAAATGACCGCATACACTCTGCCCACATTGTCCTCCAGCTACGAGACCCTCTGTCTGCTGCTCTCCTCACAGACAAACCCACTCAGCCCACATCCCCCTGCTCTACAAGACCAGGTTGTACACTGTGTGTCAACCTGTGCCAAAGCACACTGGGAATGGCCTGCAGCACAGTGTGTTGAACAAACTTTGCTATGCGCCCTTGCAGCATAAAAACACACAGTCCATCTTTTTCCTGAATGGCAGCTAATTCCAAAACATTTATGTGTCACCTGCTGCACTCTGTGAATTCAGCCTGATGCCACAGTCACTGCTAGACTATGAGCTGTGAGGGAGGGGTGAGTGGGGAGAGAGCAGACCCACAGGGCTGTGGGGCAAGAATAAAGGAGTAGAGGATGGCATAGGAGGGTGGTGGTGGGTGTACAGAGCTGGTGTTGATGGGTGGGCGGGGAGGCAGCGAGGATTTAAATGGAGATTGACGCCCCAGGGGTAACCTGGCAACAGGCAGGAGCTGCTGTCAGATTAGGATCTGAAAGAGAGAGATAACCACTTTACTGCCCCCTGGACTGCTCAGAGCCGGAGGGCTGCAGTGTGTGTGTGTGTGTGTGTGTGTGTGTGTGTGTGTGTGTGTGTGTGTGTGTGTGTNTTAACCTGCAGTGCCATGTAGCAGGAGGCAGCTGCAGAGTCGTTTCTAAAGACCTGGTTAAAATGCCACAAAGCAAAGCAAATTCATCCATCACTGACCGCATCACTTCAATCGCTTCAATCATAATGCATGAATAAAACACAGACAACATATAAACACATGAAAATATCTAATGTACAATCAGCAATAAAAACAAATTGTTTCTGTGTGTATGAGTGTATTTGTGATTTTTTGTGACATTTGAGACATGTACAAACACACATGTAGATGAATACAATCATTATCTAGAATTTGAATCTCATCACAGACAAAAGACCACCAACAGTCTATATTTACATGACAATAGTCTGTCAGCATGGTTTTATAACATCCTAACTACAGCAAAGACAAACAGCAACCTCTTGATGTAGTGTGGCAGGGCAAAGGTCATGCACAAAAAGATCTGCTGGACAAAAAATACTTCTAGAATAGAGATGAGCTTCTGAGCTTGAATATACATTTTCCCCCCAGAACTTAGCAGGCAATAAATGTTGCTGCAAATTGCATTGAATTTTACAAAAGATGAGATAAATTGAATTTGCTAAATGTGATAAAAACTTTTTTTTTAACTAAAACAAGATGGATTTATTGGTAAAGTGATCTACCAGATAGACAAATTGATTAATGAAGATTGACAAACTGATCAAGGATTGATGAATACAAGCTGGCTCAAAACAAACTTGTATCTAATGTCTGATACGCTGACTACCTCATTCAGTCAATCAATCAAGTGTATGACTCTTTCTAAAAGCAGCAATCAGTAAATCCCCTTCTCAATCCAGATTACAAACACTGAAATAATCATAAATAATCATTGGAAAAGCTGCGGAGTATAACTGAAAAACACACAACTTGCAGGGAGCAAAATGGATCCACAAACACAGAGTCTATAAAATGCACACATTCACACACTGCAATAGGACAGTGTCAAAGACACACGCACAAGCCTATTCGGGGCCTGCTGGCTGGCGGATTGAGAGGGATTTGTTGGACGGCACGCGACTCTGTCATGGCAGCGCCTCCACCTCCTGTCAGCTGTGTTTGTGTAGAGATGGGATGGGGGGAGGCAGTCTACAGAGGAGGACAATCTCAGCATAAAAGACCCAGGAAAAAAAGAGCATGTAAATCTTCTTGACAAGGAAGAGGGCTGGAGAAGGAGAAAAGAGGGGGCACGGGTGAAAGTTGAAACAATCACTATTTCTTTTGTGCAGGTGTTTTCTGTGTGTTAAAGAGAGACGGGCTGTGCACAGTGGTGACACAGACAGACTTAATGGCATTAACCAAATAAGCTCAGAGTTCAGATCTGCTTTATCCTCTGGTTTAGCTTTCTGATGATTTGCATTTGCCCTTTAGTGACTACAAACTATGGTGAATATGTGTATGGAAGCAGAGAGGTGAGCTGCATTTTTTATAGATCTTTAATGCCATGCAGAAAATGCATCTTTTAAGTGCGAGGCTCACAAGTGTATAAGTGTTGGTCCATGAATCTCTAAAGCACATTTAACAGTTTTTTTAGTGTAGTAACGTGTTTGTGTGTGTGTGTGTGTGTGTGTGTGTGTGTGTGTGTGTGTGTGTGTGTGTGTGTGTGTGTGTGTGTGTGTGTGTGTGTGTGTGTGTGTGTGTGTGTGTGTGTGTGTGTGTGTGTGNTTGTGGGGACTTGCCTTAAATCACCTTAACATAAATCATTAATTTTAGGGTAGAGACTTGGTTTAAAAGTAAGTTCAGGGTTATGCTAAGGTTAGGTGTCCCAGAAATGTGTTGTTATGCACACATACATTTATAAATGTATTTTTGTGTTCAAATCTGTATGATATAACCGGTATTTACTTCCAGACAATGTTTCAATGTCAAGCCTCAGTAATACTTCCAAAAAGACACTTTTTAATTGGCTTCTATGCTCCATATCTTTATTGCTTCATATTATTGTTATGCTTGAGTACCTCTTTGTATTGCATAACATTCATTGGTGCCACTACAAAAGCCCCAGCTGTGAATGTATTTTGTGGATGTAATAAATACTCTCTCTGGTATTATCGCTATAATCACTTTTACAACTTAACTGTAAAAAAAAAAGCAGACAGTTGTGCACATTAACTGACATACAGTGGATTCCCAACACCTGATTTGCGTGTAACAGATGTAGCCATGACCAGATTTGCATTGACAAATGATCTGAAAATAACCCTTCATCATACAGAAACTCCATTGTTTTAATTCAGCTCTTTGTTTCTGAGTACATGAATATGAACACAAAGAAATTCTAATGCAAAAAAACTTTAAAGGCATCTCAGTGTCAAAAAAATGAATGTCAAAAATGAAATTAGTCATCATTTCCTTTATTAAAAAATACACAGCCTACATTTTAACATGAAAAGTTAACATACAGAAGGCAATCAGGACTGACTGTCAATTATCTTTTATATAGTTAAGTTTTATATAGTTTTTATAGAATGTTATGGAAGGGTGATAGTATAGTGTTTCTACTTATAAATAAATGACAAGAATCACAAAAAAAGAAAGGAAGCAAAGAATAGTCCCTCATTTACTGATAACTTCATGTGTATTGTAGCATCCTTCATCCTCTGCACATCACATACAAATCCCAAATAATTCAGCAGTAGCTAAAAAAAGAAATCACAAAGGAGTTGGAGAACAAAATGAGCAGTAACAGTAAAAAACAGGTAGGATGTCATTATTCTGTGATCAATATTCAGCAGAGAGCAAAGATGGAAGGAGAGGGCCATGAAGATGAGGGGATAAAAGAATAAGAGAGGCATCTCTGTTTCTCATTTCCAGTCTGTGGACATTACCGCTTCATTAGCAGGCAGCATGTGCTAAATATTATTCTGACTCTGATGGCTATCACACTCCTATGTAATGAGATACAGGCCCTCTGAACACACACATCTTAGACGTTTTCTCTTCCCCTCTGACACCTCCTGACCCTCCTTTTACCTCTGAGTAAGTGTGTATGCTAATGTTTTTGTGTGTGAGCGAGTGTGTGCACACATGCATGGAAACTACTATTGTGAGGCTGTAGTGGCGACAGAATGAAAAAAAGCGGGTGCAAAAAAAAGGGAGAGAAAGATACAGATCCCTAAACTCTAATCCATATCATAGACTACTACGTCTCCCTCCCCACGATACCCTGATCTCATTTCAGTTCCAGGACTTTATAGGACCTCACTCTTCACTCTCATATCTCCCTCTGGCCGATTTAGAGAATTATTCAAATGAAGGAGAAACTTTGTCCGATAAAGACCCTTAGATGTTCTTTTGAGGACCTTTGAAGGTTGCAGATGGAAAAGGGATTCCTCTAGAGTCATTCCCTCATTAAGAATGATAATTGAGATCTGGATGTATTTGATATACACCATTAAACTAAAGGTCTGAACTGGTTACTGAAGGAGAGAATAGTCCAGTTCAGGGCAAAAGAAATTCTCTTGCTGTGCTTGCTAGAAAATCTCATGAGTATTTTAAATAACTTGTCATACAGTTTAATTCAGCACTGCAATAGTTGTGGCTATGTTACAGAGTAAGACAATATAGGCTTTTAAAAAAAGTGAGTTCTCTGTAAAGTGTTCACCAAAAAAAACATTAAAAAAGGAAAGTAAATTTGAGCATATTTTGCATTCATCCTTGAATCCTGCAGCAAAACCCCTAATAAAAAAAACTCTATAAATATGTTTCATTTTTCATACACAAAACATATTACATACTTAGGTTTCAGACAACAGAAAATTTTTGATCTCCATTTTTGAGAACAAAATATTTGTACTGTGCAGGGTGGCCAACAGGAGAGAGGCAAAGAATCATTTTTAACTTTGAATATATCGACAGCAAACTTTCATCTCATAGCTTATTAGTCAGATTCACAAGCTGTCCCCTTTTTAATGTCCAGTAAACAAGACAATTACAGCTACCCTGAAATTCTGGTGATTCATCAATCTGAGCACTCTGACAAAACGAATAATTTTATTTTTCACACTTACATGTCAAGAATAAAAATGTCTGTCTTGAGAGGACTGAGATCTTCTGAAAAAGATCAACTTGAATTCTTTATTCTTCCTTGTTGCCTTTTCAACTTTAGTTTAAAATCTTTTTCACCTCTCTCTTTGTCTTTTCTGCAGCACACACACACATACACAGACACACAGGAATAATCACAGACTGGGCTACACATTCTTGATTACTACTACCCCCTAGAGGTACATCGTTCAGTACAGGAATAACTTGAAGACAAAAATTAGGAACTGTTGTAGTTAGCTTTCAGCTATGACAAACAACAATATTTCAGGGAACAGTAACTTAACAAAATCTACATGATCTCCAGTTATAGAGACAAACACAGATCCAGAGCAGTGGAGTGTAGGGATTTGCAATCCCAAATTAGACTTATTGTAAATCCTGCCAATTATGGCAAAAATGGCAACTGGAAATTCAAGGAGTATAACTCATATCAGCTGAAAATCTGAATGTACTGATATCAAAATGTGCTAACAGGGCCTCATCCAAAACTCACTGACTGATTTAGGATAGGAATAATGTATCAGAAAAGATAAATTTAACACTTTCAGCAGCATATATTGCAGTACGAAAACTACACAATTCGTTCCTTCTTTTATATATACTGAACTGTCTACTTATTATAACAGATTACATAAAATTAAGAAAAACTAGGTGAGACTGCATATGGGAGGACAGGGTGAGGAGCTGGTGGAAACAGGATGAGGGTCAGGATATAATGTTAAGTATTATCAGTGTGTTGAGGCTGAACTCTGGTATCAGCACCTTATCAGGCTATTTATGCTCCATTGCAGTAAGGCGTTCTGACCTCCCAATCAGAGCTGGCTTCAGCGATAAAGGCCAATCAGAGCTCAGAGAGCTGATAAAAGCCAATCAGAGAGGTACAAAGTGATAAAAAAGCAGACCTGGCCCTGCAGGTGATGAGCTCTGGCTGCAGGACCACGCAAACCACATGCAAATACACACACACACACACACACACACACACACACACACACACACACACACACACACACACACACACACACNAGTATCTCTAAATCTATCCAGGTCAGTGGGGTTTTTTCTTCTTCTTTGGTTTTGTGAAAGTTTGGTCTTCTTATGGTGCCATTACAGTAAACTGCAGTACTGTATAAAATTATTATTATTTTTTAATTTAATTTTAAATTTAACATTTTATAATATCAAAATATCATAGCCATGACAAGAGATTTTTTTTAATTCAACACAAGAATGATAAACAGAAAACCTTTCACTTTCTCTTCACACAAATATACTTACCTTGTTTAAAAAAAATCCCTTATCATCCCAAACTTATCAAACTAGTTTTATCTTCATTTTGCATTCTACTTAAAAGTTACATGAAGTGAATGTGTAATTGTATGGAGGTGATGCTGAGTATAAATGAATTAAAACACACATTTTCTTCTTGAATTAAGATTTTAAGGAAATGTGAGAGGATTGTTGTATCTTTAAGGCAAAATGTAGCCCACACTTAAAACATGACTGTGCAACAGATCTCATACATTTTGCATGGCACTCTCTCGTGCCAGTAAAAACTTACAACAAAGAATGCTTTCCTTGGAAAGTTGTTAGACTGTAATATATTCAAAGTATCTCAAATGCCCCCTCCCCACCCAATTCACTTAATTCAGTACTTTGACAGAGCAGCGGGAATAAAGAAATGTCAAGCAGAATACAGCTGAAATCAAGGTTTATCGAGCCTGATCCACTGTTCAATTGGTTGCGTATTACAGTATGTGTCATGTTTACAATAAATCACACACAGACCTGACAACCTACAGTATTCCTTCAACAAAGACCTGGTTTTCTTTTCAAGTGTCTGAAGTGAAAGAGTTGAAGGGTGACAACATGGAGGAGAACATTTGAAAGACCTTCAAAATCTCCTCTGAGGGAAATTAAAGCTCTGCCAGAAAGAGATCACAGCTGCAATTACAACAGTGTGCTGCAGTGATTGAGGTGATAACACGCACTCTGGGCCGAACAGAAAGCTGGCACTCTAAACCTCAGCTCACCCCGTCTTCCTCCACCTCAAGCCCAAAGCGGCTGAGCAGAAGTCCTTGACTGCATTCAAAGGGGTCTCCCACAGGTCATGCAAAGATCATATACAGGAAGGAGCTGGGAAGAGCATGACACAATCAGAGCTTCTCATCTAATAGCAAGCCTGCATTAGTTCTTTGCAGCGTTTTGTCTTTTCCAGTTTAGTTGATTTTTCTGTATTACACTGGCTGGGACTTTTTTGGCAGAGGTATTTTCATCAAGCGTGTGCTGTACCGTAAGTCACTCCTGTTAAAAGAAAACTTCAATAATAAAAATAAAAATTAGAGACTGTAGAAAGTAGATTTTCTTCTTCTCTGCTCACATTAAAGGGACTGTGTGTGTGTGTGTGTGTGTGTGTGTGTGTGTGTGTGTGTGTGTGTGTGTGTGTGTGTGTGTGTGTGTGTGTGTGTGTGTGTGTGTGTGTGTGTGTGTGTGTGTGTGTGTGTGTGTATGTATAAAAACAAAAATCAAAACTACATGATGAGATGAGGCAGGCAGTCTGCTCTGCTGCCATGGCAACAAACATCCAACCTTTTGAAGTATGGGTTTGTCTCCTCCTCAAGTTGAAAAATGCACAACTTTGAACATGAATATAACATTGCATCACAATACACACTGTACATACAGTATGCCTGCATGTGCATACACACACACACACACACACACACACACACACACACACACACACATCCATGTGCATGCAGTCACAATTCACCTCCTTCTCACCCCTCTTCCCTGGGTGGGAGTCCATATCCGTCTCCTGATACATAAATAAATAAAGGAGTATATAGTGCCCCAGGACTGGGATGCAAGAGACAGAGTGTTAAAGTGAGAGAAAAAAAGAAAGAATAGTGGTGGACAGAAGAAGGAGAAATGAGGAGGAGGAGGTGGAGGGGTGGTTGTAATTGTTTCCCAGCCCAGGGAAGTTCAGTCCCGATACGACCGGGGCCGTTTCTCCCGGCGGAGCCCACCTCCCCTCTCCCAGACACGAGAGGGAGGCCTCAATCAAACACATGAGCCACAGAACATGACCTGGCAAGTTCAGCAGGAAAAGAGGGGAGGAGGAGAGAGTTAGTGTGAATTGATTGAATTACACTTGGCCAAAAACACCATGTGTGGGGTTGAACATGGAAAGACAGGCTGCACTTAATAACTAGTGTATACACTAATTGAGCCGATTGTTACAACTTCTTATTCACGCTAGTCCACACTATCATCATACCAGTATCGCAGAGAGGCAGTTACATGTATGTGTGTTTGTGTTTCTAGTCTTCTAGGGATAGTGAGTTTAGGCGGAGGAATGAGGTTAATTAAGTTTGTTTTGTTTGGAGCCAAACTAATGACAGGAGAAATAAAGTAATGCCTATCAGGCATAGAAAGAAAGAGACAGCAGAAGTGGAGAAAAATGAGAGATTTTGAGAAAACACGCCTGCATTTGTCTTCTAGGGATCATATATCCCTTCTCTTTCTTTCTCATCTCATCCCTCACTTTTCCAGAGTGGGGAATAATAGCTCAAAGCACCAAAAAATAATTAAGCTTTCAAATTTATTCATTTAATTTAAAATGGCTGTCCACACAGAAGCATTGTATGCAGTAGAAAGGGGTTTCCTTATACTAATTCTTGCTTTAAGTGTTTGTTGTCATATCTCTCACAGTCGTATCAGTGTGGGGGACAGATGCGAACTTCACCTGCCAATCATGAACATCCCGAGAGCTNCCAAATTTATTCATTTAATTTAAAATGGCTGTCCACACAGAAGCATTGTATGCAGTAGAAAGGGGTTTCCTTATACTAATTCTTGCTTTAAGTGTTTGTTGTCATATCTCTCACAGTCGTATCAGTATGGGGGAGAGATGCGAACTTCACCTGCCAATCATGAACATCCCGAGAGCTGCATTAATTATACAGGACAAAGGCTACAACTGCGGAGAAACTGCATCTATATCAACACAAAGACTCCACTATATGTTGCAATAAATAAAGAGGTGTTTCTTTTCCTTGTGAATTTAATTGATCAAAGTTGAGATCATAAAAAAGAAGAAATTAAAATTTTATTTAGTCTGTATTTTTTGGTACCAGCTGACTGGTGCAACATGTTTCTGTGGCAAGCACTTAACATCGTAGGAACACTTCAGTTTTGGAGACAGACAGTTTATTAGCTGAAGGAGGGGTGTATGATTTAGTTGTTGCATAGTACTTTCTGTGATTTGTGCATTATCTGCATTTGTCTATGTTGTGGTTCGAATCACAGGGTGACATATGGAGTGCTGAGATCACAGGAGGGACTTCCACTTGTTTAAAGTTTTGTTAGTCTGCTCATCTGTGCTAACATTAGCAAATTAGACAAGCTTTGCCTTACCTTTGGAAAGTGGAAGCCAGCTACACTTACCTTCTGGCTTCCACTTTATAACTGGTTGATGAAGGTGGAAAGAATATCATGTGCCAGCATTTGCATGGTGTGTTCCAGTTAGTAACACACCACAGAAGTTGACAGTGCATCTTCTAGCAAAATCAAATGTCAGATGTGGTTACAGATGCATTGTTCTCCATTTAATATCACTCACTGAAAATCTTTAAAAGAAGATAGCATTTGCTTTGTTCTAGATGAAGTGTGTGAGTGTTTTGGTCTATTTGAGGTTATGATACAAGTCTATGGTTTAGAGTCAACAGGTAACACACTGTCCTGCACACACAGTGTATTTGATTAAATTTGCATGGGCCCTATTTCTGCATGTGAACATCCAAATCATGTGACGTCTCCATTGTTCATAACAGATGCATTAAACCCCTCAGGTCTTTTCAACACATATTTTGCGGAAAAAACACAAACGCCCCACAAGCGTTCTCTGCAAGACAACATCGCACCATAAAGTCAGAGATTAGTTAGATCCCGTAGTCTGATGGACCAGTAAAAGGAAGTATGGGGCCTTAGCGTGTTAAATCTTGCATGCCGAGAAACATTAGTGACAGAGTGCAACAGCTTTGTCAAAAACTGGGCCATACAAACATTTTTTGTCCTGTAGGATTCTAGAAAATCCAGTCATCTCCAAATCTTTAGCATCAGTGGGATATTGGGGTTTGAATGTAATTACTCTATGACCACTTAGTTTGGGCTGTCACTGCTAAGGTCACATGAATAAGCCTCCATATTTGTCTCTAATCGAGCCACTAATCTGAAAGATCTAAGAGCCTGAATCAATCCTCCATTCTGCCTCTATTGATCTCTTCTCCTCCGTCTACTAGTTTCACTCCAGCTTTTCGTCTGTGTCTCCTCCCCAGCATGCTCTTTGCAGTAATGGATACTGAAGATGTCAGGCAGATTTAACATTTATTGCTTATTTAAAATGGCCTCTGACCCGTACACAATACCCTCCACCGCATCTTTCCAGACATGCCAAAGAAAGAGAAAAGCAGTGTTTCTCAGTGGGTGCAGTTAACGTTAAGGGCCTGTCACTCTTATTGTTGCAGTAGCCATGAAATGATCAAGCTTGGCTAATGGCTGCCTTATCTCTGCAGCAGGCTTAATAATGGCTGTTCAAAGCCTGCTTCTCCAGGTGGGAGTTATGTCATTAAGCCTCAATATTACACTTTGGCTAACCACAATAACCATATGGTCTGAGCCAGGAGCGAGATATGAAAAGGTTTTCAAAGCCTGGACCAATAGATCAAAGTAGGAAAACCTGATTGTAAATGTCTACATGTGTTCGTTCCTCCTGTGTTAGCAATTATGTGCATGCCTATTTATGTGTGTACAGTCAGCTATGCTCACGTCGCCTCATACCTCGCCTGCAGTGTTTTCACAGGCAGACGAAGTGAGTGAAATTACCTTTTTTTTTCAGACATGTAATTAATGAAATTGCACACAGCCAAACTGCAGTGCTTCATTCATATTTATACAAAAGAAACAAAAAATTTAAAAACCCCATAGGGGTCTGAACAGTAACGGAACCCAGCGGGACGGTGAACCAAGACTCCAGCCACAACATCTCAACCACAGTTCAAGACAAAGCGTCTGCATGAGAGAGGCAAAGGGTAAGACTCAGATAAAAGGGCGAGGATTTATGTAAAAGCCTATTTGAGCAGGAGAATGGGATGGAGAGAGAGAGAGAGAGAGAGAGAGAGAGAGAGAGAGAGAGAGAGNTCTTATTTGGACCTGTGTCGTCTTTGTCAGAGTGAACAGCATGGTCTCCTCTTTCATCCCCTACTCCAGACTGGAGTAGTGTGTGTTTGTGTTTGGAGGGGGTAAATGAACTTAAATCGTACACCTCTGTATTTCTATAGTCTCTGGGCGTCTATGAGCAGTGATATTAGAATACATGAACAGGGCAGACTAACTCTCAGGCAGTACAGGCAGACTTACTTGCTCGCTCACTCGCTCACAGACATATTTTGGCTAGTTTAGCTACTTTAGTCACTTTTTAAACTTTCNAGACACATTTTGGCTAGTTTAGCTACTTTAGTCACTTTTTAAACTTTCAACTTTTTCATTTTCCATGAGATCTTTTTCAGTGTTATTTTTTATTGTGTTTTTCATGTTTTGATCAAACATGAAAAACAGTGACAGTGAATGACAGATTACTATGATGATATGTGATAATCATTATCAAGTAATTGTGATGTGTGTGTGTTAAAAAAGGCACAATATTTACTGCCCATAGTTGAGAGTTAAACTGAGGTTAAAGAGTCCCTACAGACATGTTTGAAGACAAAAATATAGTTTTCTTTAAATAACAATTTGCAACCGCTATGTTTTCTTAAAATTACATTTACATTATTTTTTTTTTGTTTCAAAAGTTTCTGGGCACAAAATATCTACTACACTGAAAAGTCCATTGTCAGTTTATGTGTACTGTAATGTCACAGCTTTAAGGTGAACACAGAGAAGCTTTCCAAAATTTGTAAATGAAATGAAAACAGTTTTCTAGTGTGAAACGCTGCACATACATCATCCTTTGTAAAGTGAAGCTCAAACATCAAAGTCAAGCATAAGCAAGCAAAACACAACTTAGAGTGAAGGGGGGGGGTGAAAAGGGCGTATGTCTGCATGGTGCTGACAATATCTAAAAATCGTTTTCTTTCTGTTGAAAGGCCTGAAAGGTGAGTTTTTAAAGTATGTGTACAGTAGAAAAGATGACAAGA